>JAWNLC010000235.1:4632500-4797500 GCA_035041535.1 Drosophila cognata
CGTGAAAATCTATTTTTCTTGTTCATTGACCAAAAACCTAAAAACCAACAGCAACAAAAAAAAAAAAAACAAGAGCCACTTGGCCAAGCAGTTGGCTCTTTCACTTGGCTCTCTTTTCAGACCCCGGACGGCGGCTTTTGTTTTTTCAGTGATTAACGTTGTCTGCGCCTGCAACTCAACTTAACTCGACGCTGGCGTCTTTGGACTCAGTCACGAGTCTGTGTGATGTCTGTGTATGTGTTGTACTTACGCGTGCTGCTGGCAACTATGACAATGGCAACAGCAACAACAACAACAACAACGGTAATCATAGTTTTAAGTTGGCAAACAAACAGGTGCCCTAATGTCAATAATGTTGCTGCTGTATCCGATGTTGTTGTTGTTGCTGCTGCTGTTGCTGCTGCTGCTGTTGCTGCTGCTGCTGCAGTTGCTGCTGCTGCTGCTGCTACTACTGTCTGTTGTTGCCAGTTGTCGTTGTCATAACATATTGACAAATTGCCTACACATTTTGGCCACAATTTTTGTGCAGCACAGTCTTGTAGCTACTGAAGCATGCGCCCTGATCAAATGTTGACAACCAGAAGCCAACCTGAGCTTAGCAATTGCCAATGTTGGGGCAATGTTGAGCACTAAATGACTGACTGAATGACTGACTGACTGAGCTACGAATAGCAATTGCTACTGTGAAAAAAATACAACTGCGTTTTGGGTGGCACAGCTAGCATAGGGCACTATGCTGCTCATTCAAGCAGCGCTTGAGCAAAAGCGATTGCTGTTGTTGTTGTTGTTGGCAGCCGCTTGCTACATACTGCTGTTCTTGTTCCCCTGATGCTCAAATTTGTTCTCCTTTTTGTTTCATCTTTTTTGGTTTTTCAGAATTTTTTCGGAAAGCAGAAATCGTGAGTTTTGTGTTGCTACCGCTGATCGTGATTTGTTGATTTGTGCGATTGTCATTATTGCGGTTGTTGTTGTTGTTATGGCTGCTGTTGCCATGCTGTTCACAGACTTTGTTGCTCTATCTGTTGCTGCTGCTGTTCTTCTCTCATGTCATTTTTGTTAATTGTGCCCTGCGACTTTTATCCAAATCTCATTCCATATTTCACTTATCAGAAATCCAACAAAATTATCCAACAGCAACAAACAAAAGCAAATGAAATTCGAGAAAATTGGGAACTCAGCCTCCGTCTTCTTTTCATATTAAGCAAATATTTGCAACAAATATAGTATTTGGAAAGGTACGACAGCTGAAACTTGGAGTTTGGTTTCAAATTTCAGGCACATCAGCAACACGGTAGCTCTGCAACTCTATGAATTTGGAAACAGCACCTGTGCCGGGTTCCCACGTCGCAGACACACACACAGAAATGCGAATCAAATTGTGTTGATCGATAGGCGAAAACCAACTTTGCATTGCATTGCCAACATCAGATGCACTCTGAAGGATGTGGCACAGGTAGAGCGAGAGCTATAGAGAGAGAGAGAGAGAGATAGACTGCTCACCTGATCATGTTGATGATGAGCAGCCACCCTAGTGACAGATTTGTGATAGACAGACACAGACAGAGCAGTGCGAAGGGTGCACAACACAAACTCGAAAGGGTTGCCCTGGGAACCTGAAACGCAAGTTGAACCTGTGTCTACTAAAGGAAACTCTCCACCTTTTATCCTATCGCAAGTGGTGTAGGGCGGGTCATTATATATTTTCTACAACATGTTTTGGGTTAGAAATAACGCCAAAAAAAAGGGGACTTCAACAACAACAATGGGCATAGAATGCATGGCGCTTCCGCAGATGCCTTTGAAACGGAATACCGCAGCCTAAATAACTGAGAAGAGTGTGACGCCATGGGAAACGGAAGTTCGCTGATTTACTTTGATTTGGAAGCGGGGATGGAGTTTTGTGTTTGAAATACAAATGATAATTCAGTTACGATCATAGTACAGCTATTTATCTCACGCAATTGGGACTTGTGCTTAAACATTTCACAGGCAGTATTTAATTCATGTTTGAGTGTGTGGCGCATAATAAAATTCTTTTAGCATATTATGCTGATTAGAACTGAAAGCTTCAAAACATTGAAATTCACCAAAGAATATCTAGAGACGAAATTCCCAATTTGTCTAATTTAAGGCTTTAGCATTTTAAAAGAAAGCGTGCCAAATGCCTTATATGCAAATAAATCTGTATGCCGATTAAAACAACACCTTATAAATTCTATCCATCGAAGCAGTGGCGACCTTGCCATTCGTTTTGGGAAAAAACAAAAACTTTGAAAAATAGTCAAACTTAGATTTAGATTAAAAATCTATAAAAGTTGTTAAGACAATGGGCCAATGGAACAAAGACAATACAAGAACAATGCATTTTGAATTTTAATGGTAATGGAATTGATTCGTATCGATCGTATCCAATCACAAAGATCTCTTAGAGCTTGTTCATAATATGAGATTGCAAAGACATGGAGATTGGGAGAGAGAGAGAGAGATAGGGTGGTGGAGGGTGAGCTATATTCATTAAATGCCAATCAAATTAAATAAACTCATTGGGTTTCTATAGAGAATCCTAATTGGGTAACAAAAAAAGAACACACTTAAAAACTGAATTCAATCAACTTAAAAAGAAAAGAAAATCTACAAATAAAAAGACAACAGAACCAAATATATTGTCAATATTATTGAATGACGCATACAGCTTCATTCCCATATATGTATGTATACAACATTTTTATTTCTCTTGAGGGATTAACAAAATGCAGTCAACTTTATATAAATATGGTAAATTAAATAAGAACCAGAACAAATATTTTACACGAAAATATACAAACTCGATCTCTTAATGGTGGGAAGCATACATATAAATGAATCGAACCGAAACAGAAGCCACAGGAAACTAAGAGTGGGCACACACCTAAATATACAAAGCTTAATCGCATTATGTTTCACTTAAACTGCATTTAACAATATTAAAACTGGTTAATAAGATGTGCGTCTCTATTTCGGGCAACGTATTAAAAACTGGAAGACAATAAAATCACATCAGTATCAACTAAGACATATTTTATGCCTTTTCCTCGGCTTGGCATTTATAAAGCTTTTATGAGCGAGTTTGGGATTAGCGTTCAATATTTATTGAATATATATTGTAATTACTTATGATACGTCTACTTTGTGGCACACCCAAGCACCACTGGCGTCCTTTTAAGTTTCAGATGAAAAATCTTGTTTCTGAAAAGAATTTCTTTTTTCTTAGAAAGTTTGTTAGAATTAGTAATAGCATATGGGTCAAGCGGCCTTGCAAATATGATAAATCAGTTGTTGAGTGGGGTGTGTGGGATAAGGGGGGACAAGGCATACTAATGCCATTGGCTGGCAACCTTCTAGCGTTGCGAATCGAACAAAAAGAACATTAAACAGAGAAACAGGAACAACTTTTACGCGAGTCAATGAGACGGACAAGAAAGAGACACCGTAAGACAATCACCGAAGCGATGAGACGTTGCCATTGGTAAATGGTTAGATGCGAAGATGATCTTGACCATTAAGTTGGCCAAGCCGATGGCCAATTGAGCTGCACATATTTAAGCGCAAAATACGACAGTTATTATTGTTGTTATTGTTGCTGGGATTGCTGCACAATCTCTGATCGTCGAGGCGCAATCAATTAATTGACAAAGCACATTGATCGAGAGACGAAGACCCAACGCAGATGAATCCTCCGCCCGAAACCGATCAACTTTTTATAGCAGCATCAAGTTTTAAATCTGTGTAGACTGTCGACCGTAGACAGTGTCTGCTGCTGCTGCTGCTGCAGTTGTAAGTAATTGAAAAATAAAAGAAAATACGCGAAAATCGCAACGCATTAGCCAACATCATGCAAGGGGCCGAAGCGTGCGAACAATTTGGCCGTCGATTCGTTGCGCCTTTTGGCCAAGAACCGCTCCGAGCCAAGCGAATGCACCGACACCGACACACACATGCAGAGTTTGCAGAGTACCAGCAGACCTGCCGCGACTCTTAGCGATTCTCATTCGTTCGTCCATTTTAGCCATTTGCATTTTGCATTTAGAATTTTTTGCAATTTGTATGCGTGCAGCGTGGAGTGCGGCATGAAATACGCTTTGCCCATTTGGCGCCTCGCACAGACACCTGAGACGACGTCGCTGGTCGTCTGCGGAGTGACTGGCCCCTGGCCGGTATAGGCGCTGCACGATTCACCAAATGAAAATATAAACTTTAAAATTTCCTTATTAAATAACGGTCGCCAAAGCGGTATGCATAAGAAATACATTCTATGTATGCGTAAACATATATCATAGGCATAAGCATTAGCATTGAAGCTACATGGAAAACTGAACTCACTCATGGAAATCTCTCTATCACCTTTAGCCGGCGAAACAAGCGTTGAAGCAGGTGCTTTCCATGTTGCGTTACTCTTGTCTTTGGTTTTTGGTTTATCTTCGTTTCTCTGGGGTCGCCCGATCAGTGAGAAACTATTGGGAATTGTTTGATTGCCAGCGAGTCATAGCTCAAACGTGTATTCAAATAAATCAGTCAACGCGAATTTAATACTCTAAAACTAATCCCCGACTCCGAGCTTGGACGCTTAGTAAACGCGCCTTGCATTTACTTATTGGACAAACATGTTTATGTTCTCATTACAGCACAAATCAAAATATTAACACAATATTAACCGCAATGACTCTTTTGAGCATTATTCCCATAAATACATCACTAACTTAATGGAGTATTGAAATAAAGTTGACTAACACTATTTTGTATTTTTTGAATACCCATCAGTCCAAGAATACCTTTATTTTGTGATCTTTAGACTAGAGCTGCTTGGTCACAAATCCAAAGCACTAAGGAGTATTTGTATATCCAAGTTAAACCCATGGGCAACACTTTGAATACTGCTTGGGCGTCAATTCTTTGGTAGTTAGTTGTAGTTGTAGTTGATTGCGCCGCTTTCCTTGAGTATTTAAACAAATACCTAATGCATAATGTAACAGTCGATGTGTGCACAAGCACCTTTCTTGCATATTCAGATTAGTCGACAGTTTGCCACAAGTCAATGCCTTTGACTAGCTTTGACTACACACAAAATCCAGGCGCAGTGTTGTTATTTGCATGAGAAATGTGTCGTGAACAACGTGGAGTTAAGCAAGTGCGAAAACGACAACTGACAGGGGACAACGGACAATGGACATCGGACAGTGGACTGTGGACATCGGACATCGGACAGTAGACAGTGGACAGTGACGCCGACATCAGCATCAGCATCACCATCAACATCAGCATCCGAGTTTTGTAGAAATGGCTGCACTCTGGAAGCAGTCAACCGCATCATCAGCTCATCATCGATCACGGCGGCTCTGTGGTCCGCAACAAGAGAGAGAGGCTGCCAATGCCAATGGCCTGCAGCCAAGTGCATTAGAGAAGCACCCGATCCCTCTATACCCCGCTCTCTACATTTCTGAATCTATCTCTCTCTCTCTCTCGCTCTCTCTCTCTCTCTCTCTCTGTTCTCGCTGTCTCACTCTGTAACAGTAATTTGGTGTTTTACTTGTTCTTGCGCGCCAGCAATCACACCTATGGGAATGTTTCTTACACATGTCCGATGGCAATGGCAATGCCAATGCCACTGCAATGGGGCAACATCTAAAATTCCAGCATGCACTTTGAACAACATTTTCCTCAGGTCTCTTTGCCATCGTCATCATCGTCGTCGCTGTTGCATCATTAAAAATTTATCAGTTGATTGGAAAATTATAATTCTTTGCTTTTACGCTTCGCGCAGCGTTATGATTTTTATACGTCTACCCCGTCACACCCCCACACCCCCCCTTTCTCCATCGCTTCTTTCATCTCAAACGGAACTCAGCTCTGTCGACGTTGTCGTCTGAGCGCCAGTTATGTAATAACTTTTGCTCCGATCTTCACTCCACGGTTTCTGTTTGTCTTTCTGTTCTGTTCTGCTCAGTTTAGTTTTTTTTTTTCTCTCTTTGGTCACATTTAATAACTTACTGGACGACTGTCGACTGTCTATGCGTCTCTCAGTCAATCTGTCTAAATGAATGACTGACTTACTGACTATTACGAGCGATTCAGCATCCCCCCAGCCCCACCCCACCCAACCAGTCGCATCTCATCTCATCTACTGTTGGCTGCCTCTTTGTTTTTTTTGTTTTTCTTTTTTTTTTTTATAGTTTTTGCCAGCTGCCTAGCTGTAGATGCGGAAATAAATGCACTCGGTTTCTTCAACTTGTTACATAAATCGTAATTTTCTATAGCCTCGTTCTAAGTATATCTAATGTATATTGCATTTTGCTACCCGTTTTTCTATTTGCCCACTGACCACTTTGCCGCGCCACTGGATTTGAGCTCACTGGATGCAGTGTTGTCGTTTTGGTGGGATCACCCCAGCATGCAGCGGGCTTATTAGCTTGCTAGCGAAGAAAAATGTTAGTGGAAAGACTTAAGGATACAACAAAAGTGCTTTGTAGCTTTTGCAAGTGTATATTGAAACGTTAAATATTTTGAAATGGTTTCAATCAAATAAAAAAAAAAGAAATCAATTCACTTGATTTATAAAGATTATATTTTAATGTTTTTTTCGAGCGTTGGCAACACTGACTGGAGGCTATCTCGACCCTTCCCCACCACCCATTTTTCGACTTGGTAGCCAGGTGTACATAAGTCATAATCGCACATGTCATGGGCATTTCACTCGCACTTGAACTTCCTGCATGACCAGCATTAGCTGAGAGTTCACAAGCTCGTCCGATGAACCACTGGCTCTGCTCTGCTCTGTTCTGTTCTCCGGGGCGAAGTTCTGGGTGGGGTATGGCTGCTTGGTCATTGGTGATTTCCACGCTTATGATGTGATTAGGCGCTTTAGCGGTACAGTTCGTCGTTTCTTTTTTTTTTCTCCCTCTCTTTTTCTTAGACCCCTTCCTGTCTGCCGCCACTGGCTGAGTTGAAAAAGAAGCATATAACAGATTAGTGAGAACCCAAAAGTACAGATTGACAGTACCATACAGTGAGATTGCAGTTATTATTGCTTACAGTGCAGTGTGCGCTGAGCAGAGTACTCAATCAACGTACGGAATATTGAGAAATATTATATTCAAGTTGTCTCTCATCTCCAATTCAATGTGCTCAATTATTGTTAGAATCTATTTGTCCAAGTAAAGCTTTGAGCAAACTAGTCCTTGGTGTCAGAGCAAACTTAACTCGTTTTTTTTCTATCTTTAGCGGAACGCCCAACTGAAAAGTTTAGCTTTTGATAGTATTCTATACTTGTCAGGTCCGTTTGACTTTTGTTCCTGATCACGTGTCAGTTTTTAAGGACATCAATTACTAATTGCATAATGAAAGCAACATTCTTAAAATAAGTAGCTTAAATGATTATTTTTATCTGTGTGTCAACTATCATGCCACTCATTGAGAAGTGATTTACAACAAATTAAAGAGCGTTGAGAAAGGTTTGCAAATGACGTTAAAGACAAGTGTCACTCAACACTAGACCCGCATATACCCTTGGGCTGGACGGGGAGCAGTCCGAGCAGCTTCGTTGCAACTGGCCGATTTGCAATTTTGCTGGCAATGACTTCGTAGTTGGCCTGTGAAATTCCGCAGTGTGACAGGGCGATCAGCACTTAAAAGCCTGTCAACAGTTGCACAGCACCAAAAGCGAAACTGTGGCTGAAGGAGGAGCACATTACATTTGCTATATACAAACGACCTAGCCCCGAAATCTTGAAAAGCAATTAGCAAGAGCTGAGTAAAGTAAGTTTCAAACCGCAACCGATGCCCAATTGCAATGCCACAAATGCTTGCTAGATGGCAGCCAACAAGATTCTAACTCGCCAAAAAACAAAAAAAAAAAAAACAGTCAGAGAGAAGAAACAGAAGCGGGACTTATCAGTGGCTGCAACGGCGACGGCAGCAGCAGAAAGCAATTCTGCGGCTGATGGTTTCGCAGAAAATTACAACTTGCGGGTAAACAAAGTCAACTGCCCCAGACATGGCAATAGCATAGCAGCAGCAGCAGCAGCAGCAGCAGCAGCAGCAGCAGCATATGCAAAGAGGAGATAGAAGCAGCAGCAGCAGCAGCAGAAGTCAGAGACGTGTAGACATGAACTCCACTCAAGTTGAGACACACGCCAAACCCCACGGGCCCGTGGCTAGTGCATGTGAATGCGGCTGTGAATGTGAATGTGGGTGCGCAATTATGCCGCCACAGCAACTGACTAACCATAAATTTTCTTATCAGCCAAAGTCGGAGCACAGGAGCGCATTCACAGAGACGGACACAAGCATTAAACTAGTTATGATGAAATGGTCACGAGACACATATAAACTATATGGCAAGGAGATAAGCATTAAAGCATTATTAGTTTAATTTATACATTTAGACCTTCGAATTTCGCTTATATATTACAATTTAATAAAAAAAAACAAGCTAAATTATTCGAATACAAGCAACAAAGCATGCCTAATTCAATATTATTCACATGCCAGAAAATTCCCTTAAAGTTGAACATTTTTAGTCATAAAACGGAAAGATTTAGAAAGAAAAATTGGCAATATGGAGACAATATCTAGTAGTTCGCTGACTAATATCAATGGGGGACTCGGTGACTGCAACTTGATCCCCTACGAACGCATGGATCTCCTGAGTCATCGGGTGCGATGCCGCAAAATTGAGATATTTCATTTTGATGAAAAGGTCAGTTCTATATCCAACGACGACGACATTGAGGAGGAGGAGGAACAGGGGCTGAGCTTCGACCAGTTCAGTGAGGATCACTTGGACGATGTGGATCGTACAATGCAACTAGCTGGGGATGTGGATTGTCTGATACGACGCATCGAGCAAATGCAGTTCATTATTAAGCAGCGCAAACTTGGACCGACTGAAGTATCTACTGAGCAGCAGGAGCAGGTGGCGACCACACAGCCACCTATGCCGCAACTAGGGCAATTTCGGTTCCAGCAGTGCATGGAGCAGTCCGTGGAAGAGACAAAGCTAGATATACTCAAAGGGGTGTCCAAAGAAGAGATGAATCCGGATTCAAAGTTGGATTCACTTAGTTGCGATGAGCAGCTGGAGGTACGCAATCTTCGACATGCCCATCATCGCCTCCAGTGCGAGATCGACGAGATGGTCTACAATTCTCGCACGATGCGTGACCTGCTGATCAATATTAGGTCCCAGGTTGGCCAGTACAAAAAAATTTTGCTCAAGCTGGCGACCATTGCCACCAAGCACGATGAGTGGAGCAATCTTATCTACAAGGAGATGCCCGTCTGCAAACATCGTTACCGATATCTGCTCAAGAAAAAGCTATCCAAATCGGAAGCGCTGCGTTTGATCCACGGTCACAAGGTCAAGGTGATCAAATGCAACGAGAAGTGTCTTACCCGTCGGGAATTGCGCTACGCGCAGCGTGAGTTTCACTTGGAGATCGATGAGATCGAGGAGTATGTCAATGATCTGCGCCAAGACATGGTGAGACGGTCCAACATAATTCAGAATGAAACGTGAAACGTAACGGATTCCAAATATAAAAATATTCCAAATATAAAAATATGCCGAATATAAAAATATTGTATAAATAAAGCTGAATTGTTAAAGTGCTTCTATCGCAAATTCTTTAAATACCACGTTTGTATGATGGTAACACGTTGTCAAGTTGCTGTCAAAGCTTTGATTGTTATCAAAACATGTTTGATTCAGTTTCTTGTTTTTTGTTGTTTACCTAATCCTTTTATACTTTCAAAAGTTGCCGCATATCTTGCTACTGAGAAAATTCATTCTATATCTATTATATTTCCAAACGATTAATCTGAAAATGTTTCATAACATTGAGGGATTTGCTCTTTGAAAGAAATAAGAAATATTTTACTATTCTAATTTGAATGAACTGTGTGAATAAAAACATTTCAATCTTCTAAACCCATCTATTTAGCAGATGGCAATATGCTGCGTTACAATTGGGCGCACAATTAGCCCGCGCTGCGCTCCTGTGGTGTGCTGCGGCTGCCGCTTAAAACTAAGAAGCAAACAGCAAACCACCAGCAGAAGGTAGTACATCATTTTGGACTTTATCAGCAGCGGCAACAAGCAGCAGCAACGCGTGGGCAGCATCTAGCAAAATTCCTACGCCGCCAACGCTACACAGCAGCAGCAGCAACTGAAACAGGCAGCAGCAGCAACAACTGCAATTGCAACTTAATTGAGGCTTGTCTATGCAACTGCTTCCATTGTGTGTGTGTGTGTTTGTGAGCCTAAACAAAGTAACTGCGGTTGCTCTGCATCCGTCTTAGTCTCTCTGCGTTTTTTTCTACTTTTTTTTGTGTTGTCCACCTCTCTTCCGATGTATAGTGCACCCCCCCTATATCAGTCAATTGCTGGGTCTGCGTGCTGGCGGGTTGCTGTCGCCCGTTGCGAACTTGATGCCTCGCTGCCCCAGTGCCTTGATGCTCCACAGACGAGCGACCAGACAACTGCAATGGCAATAAGAACAACAATAACAGCCGCATAATAACGTACTGAGGGCGTTGAGGCAACAACATGCAACAATCTGGCGAGTCAGGTAAGCAGGCAGCCAGGCGGCATCCAGCCAGCCAGCCAACCCAACCAACCAACTAACCAGTCAGGCAGTCATCCAGTCAGTCACCATCTAAGCTCTGCGGCTTATGCAGCTGCAAACAGCTACGCCCCTTCGCGCCCCCTCCTTATATTGCTTCTCTCCTCCCTTTTGATAAGCCTAACCCCCTCCCCCTCGTTCGTTAGTTGCAGCCATGGACAATTTAAGCTCATTCACTTGCCGCTGATTGCTGCTGGCGTTGTTGTTGTTGTTGTACAGGCAGCAGCCAGTTGGTGTTGGTCTTTACTTCATTCGTCGTCTAGCAAATTCGCAAGTTCAAGTCCAAGTCCAAGTCCAAGTCCAAAGTCGTAGGGTGCATACTTTTTTCATTTCAAATAACTTTCAATACTCTTTCCCAACTATTTCACAAAATATGAATATGAAGCTTGATGCAAATGCTTGTTTTGTGCCTTTTGGATAAAGTTTTTGCGTTTTCAAGATATTCTAATTAATGAAGCATCGCTAAAATTCTCTATAATATATAAATTCTTCAAGACGATAAATTTGTAGAAATTTTGGTTTAAAATGTTAGCAGTTGCATTTGGAAGTGTATGTTAACATCGGTGTGCCGCAAATAGTTTTTCTCTCTGGTTTCGTTCAGTTTTAAGCCATCGTCAAAATTGCATGCGCTGTGCGCATTCAGAGCAAGCACTTGGCAGAGTGGCGGTAGCTAGGAGGGGAGGGGTGTAGGGTCGCTGACTGCAATTTGCATTGCGCTGAGGCGTTTGTCAAATGGTAGCTGGCGCGTTGGCGCGGCTTTAATGCCTCGCGAATGTGGGTTAAACTCAGCTTTAAGCCACAAATAAAGCAACCGCTACAACAATAACAATAACAACAACAACACCACCAAGAAAACAATAATAACAAAGTGTTCAACACTATTTCGGCCAAGTGGCCCGAAGAGCGAAAAGACGCGCATCCATATCATTGTCTTATATCGCTCTATAATCTGTGTCATTAGATGCCACCAAATCAAATTGCAATTGCCGTCCATTAGATGATCATATGCTCCATCTGAATGACTGCCTTAGCTCTCTCCTCGCTGCCTGGCGCCTTGGGGCAGTGGGTGGAGCATCAGCAGAATCAGCATTATTCTGCTGAATTCGCCTAGCTAAAGCGCCAACCTGCAATGAAATCAGCTGCTTAACCCACTTACTCAGTTCCATTCTGTCTTCCTAATCAGAATTCATTTCTAGGCGGAAAAATAAAAGTCATATTTGATATGTACGACATGTTAAGTAACTAAAGTATTTACATACAATCCTGGAGCGTTTTTTCGTAGCTGATTATCTTATATATACCATGCTCCCCATTGATATTATATATAATTGTCTCGTTTTTTCCATCTTTTTTGGGTTATCATCTTTAATTGTTGTTCGTGCTTTTTCTCTATCTTTCTTTGCTTTCGTTGTCACTTAACGCTTTTCCCTATTTCACTTTATTTGTTATAATTTTCTCTTTGCAAGCATCCTTGTTCTCTTTAGCTCTTTCTTGACCTTATATTGAGTCCACATTTTTCAGATTATTCGTCAGTGTTACACAAAATCGCACACTGAGTGTAAATGGGTTAAGGCTGTGCAAAGAATTGAGCGGCACTTACGAATTTTGTGAATCTTGCCGAAATCAGTAAAGTGGTGTATTGCATGTCAAATGCTCATTTGCTCAGCTGTTGCGCAACTATGTTGCTTTGCTTTCATTATCTAATGGCTACAACTAAAGGCGGCTACAACTGCAGTGGATCTCAGCGAACCTATTGCGATTATAGTTGCTTTTGGTTGGTTTTGGTCTTGGACTCTTCATTTGTCTTCTGGCTGATGGGAACAAAAAAAGTGTCCTGGGCTCACGCTCAACACACAACAACAACAACAACAACAACAACAACAACAACAACAACAACAAGAAAATCAACACATGCACCAACACACAAAATGTGTATGGCAAGCGCTTTTTTGTTGTTGTTGTAGTTGTTGTTGTTAATTTATTATGGTTACATCTAATTAAAACGGTTCTACAGTGCTGAAAGAGCAGCACGAGCAGCAGGCCAAGACTCGAAATGGCTTGGCGTAATGAAGCTAAATGTTCCGCGCTATGGTCAATTGCTATTGGCCATAACACATGGATGCCTGCTTGAAAGATGATGGCTGGCTGACTTTAGTTCTCCTCGTTTCTATTCTACGCTTTGGCCGTAACAATTTCAGTCTCTGCATTGTAGACTAAGAACAATGTAGTCAAAGTCAATTAAGTCAAACTCTAAAAGGCCGCAAATAAATGACAAATGACGTGTCTCTTCTTCACTCCAAAACGCAAAAAAGCAACGAGCTGAAATGTCCGTTTTTGGCTATTTTATACCCTTTATATGACAACAAAGTTAAGCTGAAAAATTTCTGTGTTTTTACTTATGCATTTAATAAGTATAAAACAACAAAATCTAAAGCCATATCTATAAAATATAACCAATATTTTTTAATTCAAGAATATAAGTAATAACCTGGGCTCAAGCAGGCTATTGTTGTTGCAGCTTTGGTATACCCGATTTATAGATTTTGTGTGACTACAGGGTATGAGAAAACTAAAGAAAAGTCCATTTGGCATTCGTGACTCGTCTTGTTGCTGGTCGACGAGGCATGCCACACACTCGTGTCCATATCATTTCAAACATAGAAATATCGCACAAGTGCAAATGCAATTAGTTCCAAGCTTTATTTGTTTAAGCGAATGCCTACATAGACAGTCGCAAACACACGCACACACAAAGCAGACAAACATCGATGACTGCTTTTTCTATGGAACTTGCAACAAGTAGTCGCGACTCTCGGCCTGTTTGTTGTATCAGTTTGCAGACTTATAATTGGCAATATTATTTCTCCTCTTTTTGGCTTAACCAGCTAATTAAGATTTCTCAAATGTTTTCCTCAAATCGCCAATCGCAGCAGCTGCATCCTAGACTCTAGTTCGACAGTTGTCTTTATAAATAACGCCAAAAATAAATGCTGTCTGCTTAGTGGCAGTGATATGCCGATAAAGCGGCCCGCTTATGCCACATTCAGTTTAAGTTTTGCTGCATAGTTTTCGGCTGTCTTTTAAGCTACAACTATTATTATAAAATTGGGTAACATCCTATTAGAGTCGTCTGATAACTTTAGCGTTGTCTAAATTTGCCCAATGTGTTATCCATCTTGGCTTGCGTCTAATCGCAATTTAGATATCAATATATGAAGTCATGTCCGATCTGCTCTCAGGAAATAAAGTATATATAAAACAATTTGAATATCTTATTAGAATGTTTATTGTTCTTGTTTTGTGTTGCACTCTGTACGTTTTTTTTTTCTGTTTCTTTCTTTGAATGCTATATTAAATGCTATATAATTATAATGACAATTTTAATGTTAACGTTGCTGTTGCTATTGTTGGTTCAAGTAATGCATAGTTTAATATTTATATATACGAAAATTATTGCACTCTAAAAAAATGAGATATGGAGACTATAAAAGGAATTGGTTGACTATATGTAACTACAGTTAAATCCATTGATCATATGGCAAAAACGTAAGATATTTATGTAGCCCCTATATACTAGACATATAACTCGTACATAAACCGTATAACAAGCACCAGAAACAACAATAGCAATAACAATATTCACAATTCCACAAATTTTGATCTATATAAAAAAAATTGTAAAATTAAAATATTTATATATATATATGTATAATTAAAAAAAAAAAAATTATAATTAAATACAATTTGAAATTAGCTCTAAATAGATAATACACAAACGATATGTAAAAAGCTGTTAACGCTAGATAAGACAAATACAAATACATATACAGGCACACATCATTTAAAAAGTACAAAAAAATAATGATAAAAGCATATAATATATAACATTCACATGTGTGTGTATAGTAGCTATACGTGTATAGGAGCAAATTGTGTTTTAAGCTTATAATAATGCAATACAATAATAATATAATAGGTGTACAAAAATAGAGTTGGTCCTTTATAAGTAAGAAGAGTAGCTAAATTATAGCTAAACCTGAAACTTAAGATTAAACGCTCTGTTGTTTTGGTCTAATTAGCGGCATTAACACGATTGGAGGCCTTATGGCAATCGAGGGGCGTCGGTGGGAGGGCGGCGGCGAGTACTGTTACTCAACAAGTGTGTGTCTCACTCACTCACTCATTCACACTCTCTCTCTCTCTCTCCCCATCGACTTGACTGGCTGTTGTTGTTTCTTAATGCTTATGCCAAACTCGTAGACAAATCACATCCAGCACATCACAGGCAGATTATTCATTTTTCGTTAACATAACCATATATGTATATACATATGTGTGTGGTGTATATATGCATATGTATATACTGTAGCTTATTATAATGTTTTTATCAAATATATGTATAAGTTTATAAATATCAGAAGCAAACAGCAACATGCTTTCCTCCTTTCTTCCTTTCTCTCTCCCTTGCTGCATTGTATCTCACTCTAGTTTTGACCGCCTTTTGTTTATCAGATGCCTGTTTCGGCAATCCCTTCGTCATCTGTATAATGAAATTAAAATACAATTCAGTTAAAAATCTTTTCAATTATAGCAATTTTTTCTAAATACTCATTTTTTCTTTTCTTTTCAAAATCATACAAATTCATTTATTGCCAACATGCCCAGGGTTAGTTGTAAGCGTGTGTGTGGGTTGTGTGTGTATGTGTGCATGTGTGTGTGTGTGGGTGGAGTTTAGTATTAGTTTGGCTTTAAGTTACACTACTCTACATGTTACAAGTTGTGTTTATATACAAATATATTAACTTTTTTGCGTTTTTGTTGTTTGACTTATTTTCTTTTTATTGGTCTGTTAGCAAATGTTTGCAAAAAATGGACAACTACGTAGAATACACTACGAATAAATGCGCTTGTAGTTGTAGCCATTGTTGCTGTTGCTTGGGGGTGCACTTTGTTGATGTTGTTGTTGTTGTTTATGGTACAAACCTAAAAGCGGACTCTTATCAATACCATCACCATCCTCATCCTCAGTGTCTGTGTCTGATTGAGTGCTAGTGCAAATGTTTGTTGTTGTTGTTGTTGATGCTGCTGCTGCCTGTTGCTGAACACATTGTTGTTGTTGCTTTTGTTGTTGCTGTTGTTGTAGCTGTTCCTGGCTGCTGGTTGAGCTATTGCTGTTGCTACTGCTGCTGCTACTGCTGGCCGTGGACAAAGTGGCTGTTGTCTCATTGTTCAATGGCTGTTGATCATCATCATCATCATCATCATCATCAACGTCTGGCTCATCATCATCTTCATCGCGGTCCAGCTGCTGCTGCTGATGCTGCAGCTCCAGTTCCAGCTCCCTGTCCAGCTCCTCGGCGAGTGCCAGCGAGGCGCGCAGCGGCGGCGCTAGCAACTTGTTGCCTTCAGCCAGCGACTGCTTCGGGCGCTCTAAGTAAATTTTAGTCACTGAATTCGTGAGTTGCAAAAGTTTGTTGAAGGCAAATGATTTGTTTTTTTTTTTTTGTTTTTGTTTTTGTTTTTTGTTGCAGCAGTTGAGAGCAGTTTGTGTGTGAGGGGTTAGATAAGTGTGTGTGTGTGTGTTTAATATACAATGTGTGTGTGTGTGAAAAGAAAGAAGAAAATCATTAAATTATAACAAATATTTGGTTAGTGAAAATCAAATTTATAAAAATCAAAAACAGCTGCACACCAAAAAGTTATATGCACGTGTATATGTGTGTATGTTGTTGTTGTTGTTCTCTATATATATAACATTTATATACTGTAGTCGCTCGAAAGTAAATGAACTTCTAATTATAATAATATCGAACAGGGTTAAACATTTTAATATGTGTACTAATTGATATTTAATGATTATTAATTAATGATTTTATTACAAATGACGATTCTAATTTAATTTCTTCTCTTTTTTTTATCGAGCGACCACTGTACTTGCGTAGTATAGTAAAGAACTTTAGTACAGCGTTAGTCAACAGTGTCATTTAAAAGTAGCAGCAGCGACAGCTACGTTTACCAAACCAACGACAACTTGGAAGAGAGTGCGGGGAAACGCGAGACAAAAGGGGTCTTAAGAAGCTCAAGTTGGATCCAGCTTACCCTCGTAGCCATCATTCTCATGCAGCTCATGCGAATCGGCCAGCAGATGCTCCTTGCCCTCGAGAACCGCCAGCAGGCACTGATGTATGCACACATACTGCTGCTCCGTCTGCACCATGAATACACGCTCTAAAACAGGACAGATAGAGAAGAGTTAGATGAACTGCTGGTAATATATATATATATATATATATATTTATTCCATATTCGAATTGAGACTATACCCTTGCGCATGGCAAACACAATGCCAAAGATATCCACATAGTCGGACTTATTGATGTGCTGCAGTATGCGGTCCAGCGCTATGAATGTGCCCGATCTGCCAACGCCGGCGCTGCAGTGCACAATGATCGGTCGCATGTCTGTGCCGATGACGTCACGGAATGCGCGCACGAATCGCACCAGGGATTGTGGCGGCTCCGGCACCCCGAAATCCGGCCATGTCGTGAAATGAAAGTGTCGCATAATGCGCGATTCGCAGTTCTATAAATAAGATATAAATTAAAGTTAATTCAATTAGAACGAAATCAACAAAATGCGTAAATAAATATTTTTTCAAAAGCAATTTGAGCATGGCCTATCCTCTATATTGATAACTTGTATATGGATTCATGCGAGAGCTCGACTGGGAGATACTTCATAAAATCCGAACGGAATATCAATAATATATATCAATTTAAATGATATGTAATAGAAATTGGTATATTGATTTGTATGGATATTCTCGAAAAGGGAAAATGTATTGCTAAAATGATATTAACTTGATCTGGTGCTTTTCAGCCGTTTTAAATGGGTTCAGGCAATAAAAATCAATTATGTCTCAAAACTGTTGCTAACAAGTATCCGTTCTATCGAGACTTTGTTGCTTCTATCTGCAGCAAACTCTTAAGTTTATGTTTGTTCTCCTAGTTGTTGGTTCTTATCTCATCAAGTTTTGTTGTTGGCTTCGCTCCGCAACTTACCCTGGAGACCATAAACTCGGCTATGGACCAGTCACGAAAATGCGTATCGGTGATTAGTTGCACTTTGATGTCACCGTAGAAGATGGGCACACGATCGATGGGCCAGTACTGGTCGCACTTCTCGCGCCCCTTCTCGAAGCAGCGCGTCAGCATGACGATCGCCCGGGAGTTGCTCTCCCAGCACATGCGCCAGAATTCCTCGCGCGTCGAGTGCAACGGCCCCTGGGTGACAATGAACTCCCGTGGTGAATTGTGACCGGGCATATAATTGGCATTGATATAGTCGGAGCCATCGTCGTCGTCCACCGGTTGCAGCTTGAAGCGCGAATGATCGTACGGCAGAATGTTGGTGAAACGATTCTTGGGCCGATTGCAAGGCAGATCGGCGAAGCTGCACGCCTGTTCGCGACCCACATGCTTCAGCTCCTCGAACTCCTCGCTGAAACGGAAATCGGAATCAGCGGCCATCAGGCGATAATGTTCAGCGAAATCCTTCACATGAATGGGCCGATTGGGCACTATATAGCCATCTGGCAGTGCAGTTAACTCGTCTTGCATGCGAGCCAGCTTATTGGCCGATCGTCGAATGCTCTGACACCGATAGCGATAGTAGCCAACAATGGCGATGACACAGAGCACAAATACAGCTATGGCCAGAGCGCTGGCCAGCCACAGGACATCGTCGCGATCCGTGGTTATCGGCTCACTGTACACCGTGTCCGTAAACTTATCCTCATCGGTGAAGGCGCGCACCTTGATCCGATATGTTGTCGCCGATTTGAGCGGCCCATTGCAGTAGCCGGGACGATGTTTGTCGCAGCCGGCGCTGCCAATGGTGAAGTCCTCAACGCCAATGCTTTTTAGACGGCTGGCGTTGGCAAAAGGATTATACGGTTCGATGGCCTGATAGGGCAGCCACACTGTATACGATTGAACATCCTGCCAGCTGGGCATCTCCAGTCCGGACGCATTCTTGCCCACATCCTCCGCCACAATGATGGTATAGCCACGCACCATTCCGTGCGCATTCGAAAAATAGCTCTGACGGAATCGTATCTGTATCGTTGTGCTGCTGTGCCCCATCTCGATGGGCATTATGTGGGACTGGGGTGATGGCGGCGCCAATATCGGCATCAGCTGTCGATGCTCACGCTCCAGCCCATAGCCAAAGCCCAGCGCCGATTTGGCCTGTATGCGAAAGACATAGCTATTGCCGGGCACCAGGCCATCGATGCGTGCCTGTGTCGCATTTGGTGGCAGCTCATAGCTGCTAGCATCCGCCACATCGTCCACATTCTGGCAGCTGATGCGATAGTGCTCGATAGGACCGTGCTGCTCCTGGGCGGCCAGTTGCCACTCGAAGCTCATCTCGCCGGGCTGCACATCATTTGGCTGGAAGTACTCGACGCGACCGGGTGCCGCTGGCAGCGTTTCATAGCTGGCCGAGATTGGTGCACTGGTGCGCATCATGGCGCTGCCCGGTTCGCTGCCCGCTCGCACCGAGACGGTGAATGTGTAATTGTGATACGGCTGCAGCCGCTGCAGCGTCAGTTGCGTTTGCGTCGTGTAATTCTGCAGCAGTTGCGGCGCATCCTCGTCGGCGCTCAGATACTGCAGCTCAAAGTCAGCATATTCGCCGGCGGGCGGTGTCCAGCGCAACGTTATCTCCTTGGCGTCCAGTTGCGTCGCTTGCAGATCGCTAATGGGCAGCGGATGCAATCGATACAGACGTTGTATCGGCAGACTGGCCACGCCTCCGCTCACCGTCCACACGGTTATGTTGTAGAGACGGCCGGGCGTCAGTCCCGTAAAGCTCAGCTTGCGCTCCGTATCATTGGCCAGCTTCTCCTTGTCCTTGATCAAAGGATCGCCAAGCGAGAAACGATAGATATCGAAACGGGTGCTCGACTCGGGTGTTGGCGTGTAATTCAATATTATGCTATTGCTGGTCTCTTGCTGCTGGTGCGGCTGCTGCTGCTGTTGTTCGACATCCTGCTGCTGGTCCATGGCACTCGAGATGAACACATCGGATTGGATGAGCGGCATCGTTCGCGTCGACAGATGTGTGGTGCCGGAGCGTATGGCATTAGAACTTGCCTGCACCTCGAACTTATACTGTCGACCCGGCGCCAGATCATCAATGGGTATGCGCACGCTGGCCGAGCTGACTGTTTGTTGAAGTGGACCGAAAAGACAACATTAAAACAATGGGGAAAGGGGGAGTTAATTTCAATTGGCATTGCCAGACTTACGATCCTCGGGCAGCTGTGTCACGTTCTTGTATTCGACCAACTGAGGCGCATCCGTCGACCACCATTTGATGGTATAGTAATCGACATGACCATCGGGACGGGGCCACTCGAGCGTAAGATTGCGTGAATCGACGAGCGGCACCACATTCGACACCGGCTGCGGTGGCATCGTGATGTTCAGCTCCAGCGGTGCGGGACTCTCGACGCCAAAGCTTAAGCTGTTCACCTGCACCAGATAACGTTCGCCGTAGTGCATGTCCTCGATGCGCGCCTGGGGCTCGTGGACATTGGGCAAACGCTGCCAGGTGGAGGCATCTGTCCGATAGCGAACAGCGTATTCATTGTAATCGCTACCCTCCGGTGGCAGCCAATGCAACAGTACCAGATTTGTGTTCACCGTCCGCTGTGTGAGATTGCGCGGTGGTTTCGGAACTGTGTAACAAATTTAATTTGAAATTTCAATTTGAAGTGAGTTGAGAAATGGTTGTTTAGGATGACAAGACTCACAGACTGCCTGGAAATAGGAATGTGGCTCGCTGCGCATTTCGTGACTGATCGCATAGACCTTGATCTCGTAGCCGGCGCCCGGATGCAAATACTTGATGATCAGATTGGTACGATTCGTGCTAATTGTGCGCTCCTCACTTGTCCCGTTGCGCTGATAGTGCACCTCGTAACGATCCTGCTGCGAATTGACATCACTTCGCCAACTGATGTTCAGGCCCTGTGCTATGCTGTGCAGCTCCTGGATTATGGGCGCCGCCGGACGTGTGTCGCGCGTGAGGCTGCTCCCATTCGAGCTGATGCCATTGGACTGGGCCTGCACTTCGATGTGGTAGCGTCGTCCCGGCAGCAATCCGTCCAGCTTGTATTCCGTTTGCGCTGTTTGCACCATCTGCGGCGTCGTAGCTGGTGTCGCCTCCGATCCATTGATCTTTTCATGGTAGCTTTTAATGGAAGAAAGAAGAAGAAAAGATGAGTTTTCGTCCGCTAGCTTGACTGACTCTATTTCATACCTAATGCGATAGCTGTCCTGCTTGCCGGTCTCAGCTGGCTCCCAGGAGAGATACACCGCATTGCTGCGATCATCCAGATAGCCTCTCAGGCTCCTTACCGCACGTGGACGCAGTGTAATCTCAGCGGTCGCTGGCCAGGAATGGACACTGTCCGACATGGTCTTCACAACCACATCGTAACTCTTGCCCGGCTCGAGAATTTCGGGGTAGTCAAAGTGCACGCTGGTCGCCTCGGTGCGCGGCACAATGAACACTCGCCGCAATATCGATATCTGGAAGCTGTCATACTCACTGTACGTTCGAGGCGGCTCCCAACGCACCCGAAACGTGCTGGTTGTTGTGTAGCGCGGATCGAAGCTCACGTTCAGAGGTCGCTCCGGCACGGTTAGATAACGTGCCGTCGTCGGCACCGACGTCTCGTTCTCGGAGACGGTCTGCACGGAGATATTGTAGGCGCGACCCGGCACCAGACCCTTGAAGGCTGCCTGTGCGGGACCGGGTGGCTCACCCTCCCGCTCCACATACAGCACACTCTCGATGGCATCGTCCGGCGTGATGGAAACCTTGTAGTGGGTGTAGAGACCAGCCGGATATGGCGGCTGCCACAGCACTAGCAGGGTGGTCTCGTTGCGGAACCACACGATGAACTTGCCGGGCGTATTGGGCTCTGCATGGGACGTGGGTTGGGAGGAGTTACAAATTATGCTTTACTACTCTGGACAGCTAATGATGTGCAGGACATTGTGACTGGGCTAATCGGGTTAGTGGTGTAAGTATGAAAGGGGGAGGGGGACGTGGAGTGTGGACCGGAGTCAGTTAGCACTGTTAATGAGGGAATTGACTTACAAATAGTACAAACACAGACGGCACCAGCGAAATAAATACGCAACACGCAAAGGCACAATAATCCCCAAGTCGATCGAGCCAAGAACCACAATTAAAAACTTAAGCCAATTAAGAAACAAACTAAATAAATAATAATAATAGCAATAATGTGTTTTGCAATGGCTTGAATAAAACATCGGACATGGAATCCAATACCTTTTGTTTTTTGTAAGTCTTTTTGTAAAAACGAGGTTAGCTGAACAACAAAAAATGACTGTAAACTAAAGATGAAGGAGCTCGGAACGAGCATTTGAGATATTACATCACAGTTGCAAAGAAATTGAGTTTGGTGTACGCATTTTAAGATCAGTTGAACTTCTTCGAAAAGCTTAAGAGTATTCGAAAGAAAACAAGCTGCAAACACACATCGGACTTGAGACAAATCGAACTAAGAGAAATTAATAAATTCAAATCAAATGCTTGGTATATTGGATTGCGTCGAGTTGGGGAGCACTGTGCAAGCGTTAAGATTAGTTATGGAGCGTTGAAATACTCGTATACTTATTTATTAGCTCAATAGACAAAACAACTGGGAGACAACAAAGTGAGACGATTCTTAAAGTTACCTCTAATAAATCCCTTGATCAGCAAGCAACAATAAAAGTGTAAGGAAGAGAGAGAGAGAGAGAAATGGGGGAGAGAGAGAGTGTGTGTGAAGAGAATTGGGAGAAAGAGAGAGTTTCTGTTAGTAGACACAACCACAACCAATCTGTGGAAAATGAGTGATAAGGTTAGAGCGGTTGTTCGGCGGGATTGGGGGGGGGAAAGACCCTCACCCTTAACACACTTAAATCAATTTTGGTTTAATATTAAATTAAGATTAAAAGCTAAAGTTGAATCGTTTATCAAAGACTTGCGAGGATTTTTGAGGAACTGGATTAGTAGTTTAGAAATTGCAGCGACGATTGGGTTTGCGTGTGCCAGCGGGCCGGGACTTACTTGTGGTGAAATTGCGACTGGTGTAGGCCACCGACTCCTTGCCCTGGTAGATGGTATAGGCCTGCACCTGATACGTGCCGCCCGGTGTCAGTTCCTTGGCGGAGAGCTGCAGCATATCGTTGCCATCCAGCAGGTAACTGCGATTGTATTCGCTATGCGACGGTTCCGTCAAACCCAACACCTTAATCTTAAAGTTCGTATATTTGCCCATGCTGGGCGGTTTCCAGGTGATGAACGCACTCTTGCTGGAACGCAGCTGCACGCTGAGATTGTCGGGCGGATCGGGTGCTAAATGGGTCAGATAGACAAACCAATTCCGGTATTCAATATACAACAATGAAAAAATTAATAAACTCGCTCACCTGTGGTTATATTCACCGTCCAGGTGAGCAGCTCGCGATGCGTCGAATTCGTGTAGTACAACCAAAAGTTATATTCACTGCCAGGCAGCACTCGGGACAATTTGATATCCTGCCCGATTTCGCTGGCAGGAATTGTGGTATTCGGTTCGGGATAACCAAATGGCGGACTGTAGTCGATGCGATAGAAGGCATTGTCATTACTGCTAGCATTTGGCACACTGATGACCAAATCGGCGCCATTAGCCTAAACAGAGATATGGGGAAATAATAGTTGCTTGATAAATTTAGTTCGTTCAGCTGTTGATGGTTTATTAAATGCCAGTTCCGTTGACCCAACAAATGCCTCTTAACTGTGCCGAGGCATAACTGACCTATATTTTTAAATCGTTAAGCTGTCGCTGCTGTTGCCACTGCCACTGTTTCCCAACCCATTAATCATAGCGATAAGACACACACACACACACACACACACACACACACACACAAGCAATAAACGATAATAGTTATTTGTAGCTGTTGCATTGCCAAAAGCAAATGTTGACTCACAATGTCAGGGCTACAACGATTCTCCCCATCCAACTTGCACCCATTTACTTTCTCTCTTTGCCCTCCTCCCACTTTAATTGCATATTTTAGTATTTTACTTTAATCTATAATCAATAGATAATGATAATGAGTTAAATGCATTTGGCAGTTGCATGAAACTCTACCTCATCATAGTTGTAAATCTGACTAATGTTCATAATTAGAGTACAAACTTTGATAGTCTATCGATGTGGACATTATCTAAGATCTAAGATTAGGTTGGCAAACGTTCCCCCAATAAAATGAAAATCTATTTATAATTTCGAATGTGTGACTGTCGTTATAACCTGCTCGTAAATTCTTTCAGAGGGTATTATAATGATGTCATGTAATGTGTCACGCATTGAAGAAGCGTTCTTTTCGACGCCATTAAGTATAAACGGTATGGTATATAGAATATATTCACATGAACTTTCTGACTTATAAGTATAATACAGAGTTCTAGAGTTCTTTAGGCGTGACAGAGAGTTAGACTTAACCCACAACAGATCAAATTCGAGAATTCAGAAACGTTGAATAAATAAATACATATCAAACACTCATTCCCATAATTATTACTTTGTTTAAAGAATTGTTTACACATCAAACATTCATCATCATACCAGACACAATCGTTTGATTATCAAATATCAACTTCATTTAAAGAATTGTTTACAAAATGCGCTAAATATTCCCATTCCCATTGACACAATCAATTATTGATTTCATGAATTGCTTGCAATCAAATTTCAGTTATTGGATCATATTTATATTATTATTTGCAATCACTAAGAGGATCGCATTAGGGCCAATGTTTGTTTACATTAACATTATTGACTGTCGGGTTGCTAATTAAATAAACATTTTATGGAATTTGCCCATCTAACGCCTATATTCAGCTTATAAAGCAATATGGCAATATAATTAAAAATGCTAAAGCCGCAGTTTTAACGCAGGCCGGCCTAAGCGGGGTGGAGAAATCCGTTGTGAGACGTGTGGCACAGATGGGAATTGCAATAACACGAAGTTTGCATAATATCAAGATTTTCTATTTATTTCTTCTGTCATTGAAACCGATAATGAAGCATTGATTAGCGAATTTCATAAACCTGACTCGATAATTTAATGGATATAACCAACTGGTACGGATGTGCGGATCTTCATTGATGACGCTTATCACGAATAGTTCGCACATCCCTGGCACGTGTTGTTGATAAAATAAAAGAAAGACGGAGTGACACAGACTGAGAGTGTGTGTGTGTGTGTGTGTGTGAGAGAGAGAGGGACATGTAATCGCAGGAAACTCATGCAGGTAATTTTCCCTTAAAAGCAAATACATTGTGAATGAATTGAGTAATTTCCCAAGCTTGAAGTAAACGAACAGCAGCAAAGCGGAAAATTACAATGGAAAGCCGCAATTGATTTTTTTTTTTTTTACTTTCAATATGAAATATAAATTGAGGCTCCATTCAAATTGTTCGTTGCACTTGCTGTTGTTGGTGTTGTTGTTGCATGTGACATGCAAACAATAGAGCAAATACGGAAGTAATTTTTTTAGATTTCCGATTTGATTGTGGGTGGTTTTCTCTATAATTTTTTTTTTGTCGCGTTTCTTCCTAATTTGACATTTAAT
This sequence comes from Drosophila cognata, assembly GCA_035041535.1. NCBI lineage: Eukaryota > Metazoa > Arthropoda > Insecta > Diptera > Drosophilidae > Drosophila > Drosophila cognata. The sequence continues at coordinate 4,657,868 of JAWNLC010000235.1, forward strand.
CAAAGGCAATACGAGTTTAGAACGACTCATCACATTAATGATTACAATTGCAATTTGCTTGACTAATAAATCACTTTGTTCGCCTTAATTCGCCCTAAGAATATCCCATTAAGAGACGAGCATTTGAAAGGCATAAAAAACAGCTGCGTACAATGACAACAGTCACACTAAATTTGTGCATCAGCTGAATGTTTAAGGTTGACGCATAAGGAAAGAAATGAAGATGCAATTGATTGCAATCATTAGTGTTGCATGTGCATCATTTTTTTGTGGAAAGGAAGCTGAGACTTGGGGAAAGGAAGCTGAAACTTTGAGTTAATCAGACCCAGCCTTTCAACTAGATGAAATCGAACTTGTGCGCAAGCAAATATACTCTTGCTGGAGAATGACGATAGATCAATATTTTCTCTACTTATGTTCTATTTATATACAGAGGTGCTATGCCTTATCGAATGGCAATTTGCATTGGCATGCGAAAACATTGAAAGCAATTCAAGATTTGCTATTTGGATTTGGGATATTTTCAAGCTCCATTTACAATTTGTACACATGTCTGTGTGTGTGTGTGTGTGTGTGTGTGTGTGAGCGTGTATGTAAAACGAAAGTATCTGAGTCGAATTCATATTTCATGTTGCTATTTATTTTGTGTGGCATTTGAGATATGAGAGTTGCGAGAGATGCACACATCCAATTATATATATACATATACAGTGAGAGACAACTCAAAGTAAGCAGTGTCAAAGAAAAAAAGTAATTGCCTGCCATATGTGTTTCGGATTCAGCTCAGTATTGGATTGTAGCCACACATAATTCCGTCCGTCCGAGTCAAAAATTATGAATTTGGACTCATCTGCAAATATGACTGTGTTCCAGAACTCCGAAACCTTGTCCAAGCGGGTTTTGGCGACCGTCAGCCTAGTCCCTTTATTTGATGCGCTTATAAAGGACTTTTTCCGTGGTAATCGGGCATTGAAGTCATATTTGCGCAGGACCATGCGCACAGTTTCCACACAGCACTTTTTCCCCATTCCACCCTGCACCTGTTGAGTCATTTTTGGAGTCGATAGTTTGGGATTTTCCCTTATTTTACTGATGATCCTCCGCTCCTCCTCTTCGGTGAAAATCGGGTTTGGTGCCATTCTGCCCTTGCCCTCAATCCGATTTGCGTCGACGAAGCGCCGAATGATGTTATACATGGTTGAGTTGCTCAGATTCGGCAATGTGAATATCCGTTTTTGTGGTGTTCCAGGTTGAGTTTCCGTTGTTCAATTGTAGTCCATTTGTCCATAGTCCTTGTTGGCTTATTGCACCCGAGATGCAGGATATAACTAAACTGACTACGAAGGATTGATCTATTTATACCGAAAATACTTAACTTTAGGTAAAACATCCGGGTTCTATGGCACCCAGGTGTCCATAATGTACCTGGTCTAATACATGTACATCGGTCTTCGGAATTTTTGAAAAATAATGAATAATTAGCCTATGGCAGGCAATTACTTTTTTTCTTTGACACTGGTCTATTTGAGCTGTGTCTCACTGTATATATATATATATAAATATATATGTGGGCGACTGTTGGGGCTATTTATAAAGCACTTGCGATGACATTGCGCACTTATCTGATCTGCAGTTGTTGCCGTAGTTGTTGTTGTTGTTGTTGTTTTCTTCACATTTGACTGTCTGTCTGCCTTTCACTTTCCGTTTTTGAATTTATTTTGTTTGGGTGCCTTCGAAGTACAACGGGAAAGTTGTGCGACTGCACGCATGCATAGCAGTCAGCTTGTGTCAGTCAGCTTGGCGTACAGCTCAGCTCAGCTCAGTTGTCAGCCGTTTGGCATTAATGAAGCGTCGACCTTGTCCGCTCATTATAAATGCAATTGTCGCCTCGACGCGTCGCCCATGGACAATTGCAGCCAGCTGCAATTAGTTTTGTGCTTTGCACTCAACAAAAACTGAATCTGAAAGACGAGGTCATGAAACAATCAAACGAACCCCGATATTCTTATATATATATATATATATACTCTTTCTCTCGCAACCACCCACTCCTCCCTCCCACAACACAAAAATAGTAAATTGCAAATGAAAAGAACCCAATGCCATAGTTGAATAATAATAATAATAATAATAATAATCATCATCGCTTTGGCATAGGGGCTAAGTCGGTGCTTTAAATAATTCCATGACGTGTTGATTTCCTGACCATGCGGCGCTAAAAAAACTAAACAAAACATTTTTTAAACACCAACACAAAGAGCATCACATAATTCTCCCCACATCTCACCCTCTCGATAGACAGAAAAAATAAACGCAGCTCAAATTAACAGCACAAGCGAACATTTTTTCCGTTGAGCTGGCAAAAAGATAATAAAAAAAAAACATGCCAAAAAAAAAGAAACAAATAAACAAAAGTTGAAAATATTGCCGAATATCGAATACTCGTAGCTCCAATAACTAAATAGTTAAATCAAATGAATTAGTTTAAGCAAATCATTTGTTTTTAGGCAAAAAATTTAACAAATTAGAATAATATTAGTAACTGGAGATGTTTGTGGATATATAAACTAAGTCTAAAAAAAAAACCTGTTCCATATGCTGAATAATAATATCAATTAGAGAGACACACACTTAATGTACGAATCGGATAGGGTATCTAAACAAAGAGTCGGCTGCATTAGTTGTAGGCACAGCACAACAACGGGCAGGTGCGCCATGTGGGTCGGCGGGTTGGCGGGTTGGTTGCCAGGCGTCGGGGAGAAGTGGGCCGGTCGCTTAAGCTATGTGTGCCGTGTGTTGTCGGTTGTGTGTTGTGTGTGATTTATAAAGCGCTGTTGGTTTTTGCTAATTATTTATATGGCAGCTGCCGAAACCAGTTAGGTGAGCTCCATGTTTTATTTATTTAGTCTTTTTTTTGTTGTTGTTGTTGTTGTTGTTCAACTTTTATTAAATCACTTATTTTTTTGTAGTTTGCATTTTTCATATTCGGTGTTCAATAAACAAATTTTGCATTGGTATTTGGCATGTGAGTGTGAATGCGAGTAAATGAATAATTTGCAGTTGAATTCGTGCGACTAAAAGCCCAAAGACCAACAACAAACAACAAAACTGTTCAGCATTTAGTTTTCTTTTTGACTTGGCCCAGTTATTTTGCGCCAAACATTTGCAAAGTGGTGTAGGGGGGGGGGAACTTGTATTTTGATAATGTTGTGAGCGTGTTTGCAACACGTAGATAAGAAATATGCATATATATTCGCTTAATCTTGTTAGAGGTTCAGATATGCAACTTCATATGCACGTTTCAAGCCAAAAACTCTGATAAGGAATTGGAATAGAATTTGCTGCTATAATTTGAAAACTGCTTACAGGGTATCTATCATCGGGTCAAATGTTCTTTTAAAAGGTCGTCGCAATTAACATTAATTAATGCAGAGCATTAGGTATCTAGATATATGCATCTGTATAAACGTATATATATCTATGACCGATCTGTCGATAGCCAACTGCCCGATACTTGCAATTATATAATACAACCTCAATCTCATCCACAGCCATATACACATCCACATCCACGAGTTTGGTTTGGCGCAACGCAATTGGCCAATTAACTGCTACTGGCCATTTATGTATTAGGCCCAATTTGTGGTTAATTAAGCAAAGCAATCATAGCAAAGTCCATAACTGAATGAGCATTGGAGCACTAGGTAGGTTCAAGGCAGTGCGAGGGGGTGAGTTAAGAGAAGCGCCACCGGTGACCTGTGCTTGGCACCCCAGAGTGGATAATTGCCAGAGACAAAAAAGAGGTTAAGATTACAAAACGATGATATTGTTAATTAATGCTTAATAGCTTTAAGCTTATATAATATTACACATACATAAAAAATAGATTATAACACGATATCGATAGTTGGAACAATCACTTAACGAAACTTTCGAATATCTACCTGCCACTGGGCAAATGTGTTCCGGATTCCGAAATAGTTGCACAGTTTTTAATAAATGCGAAACTGATGTCAGTGTAGGCCAATGGCCCAAAACCCAAAGAGAGGTGCACATTTTCCTCACTGCCAGCTCTTTCATAGAGTAACTCTAGGAACAAAAAAAAAAAACAAACCGACAAAAAAAGAAAATAGAAGGAAACTCGTGTTCTTTAGTTTACACGACTTTACACAGCACTCGCTGCCTGACAGCAGAAATAATTTGCCGCTAAATGGTGGGCTATTTTTAAAAGGGCACTACATCAAGTGCTGCCGGATAGTTGCATGCCACAAGCAGACGCACACACACATGTGTCTACTCCAGTCTAGATGGAACAAAACGACCAGCTTATACTCTGCACCCAAATGATGTACAACATTTGATAATTCTTCACCAGTCCAGCCGATTGCAAACTTGAAGCAGTCGACTGGCGATCATCTGCTATTCGTATATGTAAATTGTATTCGAATACGCATACCCTGTTTACAGATAAGGAGATAGCAAAAGAAATTATACGAAAAAATAAAAGAACGACAAAAACAGCTGACCGGCAACATAAACTGAAAGATTTAACAAGAGACTTGTCAAACCATTTTGGGGCCACTTTTTATTTGAACAGTGAGCCGGCCACCCTCTCGGCCCAAACATGGTACAGCCTCAACCTGAGCACTCTCTGTGCATACCAATTACCAGGCGATACAACGATTCTCTCCGAAACCTCCTCACCGCCCCACACACCCTTTCCTACGGCACTGCATTCGAATAAACAATAAACAAAAACCAAAAAGAGCTGAGTACAAAACTGAAGTTTCGACAAAATGCACACCACACCCCATAAAAAAAGACTGAAGTGAGTAAGGGAGGGGGAGAGGGAGCAAGTGGGCTTAAACAAGTAACCCACTGTCCGACTGCGGTTACGCCTTAATTAATTAAAAATAAATTAGGCGATCAGCAAATGCATCAAGCAAAACAATTTTATAGTATAAAGAAAAGACCGATAAAAAACAAATAATAATAAAAAATTAAAATAACAATTTCGATATAAAAACTGTAAATTACAGCAAAAAAAAAAAAATGCTGCAAACTTATTTAAATAGGGAGTAAAGTTAGGATGGATATGAGATCATCAGGTATCAAGTATCATTTGATACCCATCAGTTAAACTGCGCGTTACGTTTGGCACAGCTCGGCAACCAGTTGGCTTATTATACACTATATATCCATTAAACATGTGTAAAATGGGTATAATGACTTTGTGCAAACGCATGTAACAGACAGAATGAAGCATCTCCGAGCCGAGTCGATATACCCATCACAACGTCTATCTGCCAGTAAGAACACGCGATTCTTGATGTTGGGTGTTATTTTTTGTGTTTTTTTTTATTAAATTGAGAATCATCTGAACTTTCTGCGTCAATTGTAGAGTGGTCGGCGCAATGCGTTTGATCTGTGATTGTAATAAATGTAATGCGCCTAATTGAAATAAACTCTAAGCAGCCAGCGATAGTTAGCAACAGCATTTACATATATATATCAAAAACATAACCAAAAAATACAATCAAATTTCATGCGTTGATGTCATTGGTGGTTTTTGTGGTTTTCTTTTTTTTTTTTTTGTTTTTGAGGGGACAGTCAATAAAATACGAGTCTAACGTGAATACTTGCTAATTAGTGAGTAATCGAGTAATCGAGTAGCAAAAGCATCGAGTACTCGAGTGCGTCGAGTTCAGTGGGAAAATGCCGGCACGTAATTATCTCGTCCGTCGCATTTGATATTATGATTAAGTCAAGGCAAGATTCTCTTTGTATTCTCGTTGTTGTTATTTGTATATACTACTTCGTCTTCTTTTTCATCTTCTACTTCTTAAATTGTTATCTGCTTTTGGTTGTTGTTGTTGCTGCTGCTGCTAACTTGGCACGTGAGCCCGGAGACGAAACAGTCAGTGGCCGCATTCCGAATGACTTTAATTGGCAACTGCAAAACCGACTTTGCGACAATCTTCTTCTGTTATTCAAGTTTATTTTTTTTAATTGTATTTTTATTATTATTATCATTATCATTATTATTATTATTATTATGTGTTTATTTGTCTTATTTGTTTTTTCTAAGAAGAGATAGTCAGAGGCAAAGTTTGAGTAAGCAACAAATTGATTTGGTTAAGAATAGGACAGATTTTCAGCCAGCTAAAAGAGCAGCAACAGTAGGCCACACATCGAGAGAAGCTATGAACCGAACCTTGAGCGATTCTTCAGTATACATATGTATGACTGTGAGAATGTATGTGTGTATATATCTGGTTTGTGTTTCATTCGTTTCTCGAGTTATCTGTCTTCTCATCTTTTTTCTCTTTGATATACCCTACAGTGAGGTAGATTTCATTTTATATGTCTCTAAAAACATTTAACTCAAAATATCGTACTTAACAATATCAAAAAGCTGCCAATATACAGGTTCATTATCATTTGGCATGATTAAATTAAGCGTATTTAAGGGTATTCTAACGTCGGCTACCCCATAAGTAAGATAGCTGCTCTTACTGGTTTATTCTTCTTCTTGTTGGAGTGTTGTATTTAGTTGTACACAAAATGAAACGAGTTTTATACAAAAGTAAACAAAAAAATAAAATAAATTAAAAAGCATCTATCATAAATTATTGTTCAAAAGAAATGTCTTTGAGTGAATGACATTTAACAAATAAATACAATGTATTCAAATTGAAACTGCACAATAAAGAATATTTAACAGTCTTGCTAACACAAATACATATACAATTTTAATACATATATATATATATATATATATATACTAATGTTAGAACGAGTTCTCGGTGCATTTTAATCGACTGCAGGGGCATTATGGAGTTACGGAATCGCGGGTTTAACCCCCATTTAGTCCGACTCAAAACAATACGAAACGTTGTGCGAGACACAAAAAAAAAAATACAGAAAACCGGCCAAGCGACCTGACGTGGAGTGATTAAAGTGTTTATAACACAAATAAAATAAAATAATCATAAAAATTCAGCAATGAATGCGCACTGCCTGCCTAGAGCCAAAATGTGTGAGGGGAGTTCCCCGCGATAATTTTAATTGTTGTAATTTGTAATTTGAGCAATTGTAGGTGGCAGAGGGAGAGAGAAAGATGTGTCGATTGAGACGCAGTAAATCCCCCAATCGAAATGCAGCAGCCAAAATAAATAAATAATCATATACATATATGTATATATATATATATAGAAAAATAGCAAGAGTCGATGTTTTATGAGTCCGTTCCAGATATCAGACATAAAGGGAAAGGTGGCATGGGGTGGCGTGGGGAGGCAGAGACTGCAGTTGTTTACTCGATCGAAATTTCAAATGGAAAATGTGAATTGGAATAGATGGCAGCAGTATAGTGCAACTATGCCATATCCTCCCCCACTCTGCCTATCTCTCTCTCTCTCTCTCTCTCTCTCTCTCGTAACAACCAGTCCTAATGAGCTGCATTCTAAGAATTTATTTTAGCTACACACATTTGATTGGTAAATCTAAGACCGAAACACGCATACCCTGTAAATCATATAGCTACATAGAGAGATATTTATTTATTGCAACTGCAGATATACAGATTAATAAGCCACACTATTGAGTATTCACTGTAGGTGCACAACCTCTAAACTTCGGCAAGCCCAAACAAAAAGCAAAAACATAAGTCAACTTACCTGTGGCCAGAATATTGTTAAAATGCTAAAAGCAAGCAGAATTTGTTGTTGTTGCTGCTGGTGCTGCTGCGTCTTCTTCTTTTTCTGCTCCTGCTTCATGGCGGTGGCCTTTGCTGCGAGTACAGTGGTAACCCAAATTGTTGACTATTGCCGCTTTTTGGTGCTCTTCGTTGTTTTTGTTATAACATCATTTGTCTGTTTGTCTGCCTGTCTCTGTGTGTTTGTGTAAATATCACTCTCTCGATAGGACGTCACTTAATTAATATTGCACTTGTTTACCGCGGTTAATAGCGACGATCACGTTGGCGTCGGCAGCGGCGTTTCTTTTCTGCAGAGAAATAAAAGATGCGTCGCGCCCTTGCTTGTTACAAATTGTTGTTGTCTGCTGTTGTTGCTTGTTGTTGTTATTTGTTTTGCAATTCGAGGAATGTCCAATGACCAAATGCATTTTATGACCAAACAAAATTGTAACGGCACTCTCACACTGCTGCTGCTGCTCTCTCACTCTCTCAAACAAACCAACCCAAAGAGAGTGTGTAGTGTGCAAGACAGAGAGAGCGAGCGAGCGAGCAACAAGCGAAAGCGTCGCAGGTAGAAAGCAAACGAATGTACGGAAAAATAGAGACTGCGACAGCGACGACTGTCTGCCTGCCAGCCTGCTTGAGGCATGCGGTGGTGCAAGCGAGAGACACGCACAAGTGCGTGTGCGTATAGTGAGTCTGCATGTGCATACAAATGCAGGCCTATGCATGCATGCATGTGTGTGTGGACGGCGTGTAATAACGGCGCTTTACAACCGACGCAGTTGCTGCACTGTTGTTGTTGGTGCTGCTACTGCGCTGCTCGTGCTGACTGCATTACGAAATAACTGCGCGTCCGCCATGACAATTACTAAGCAATTGTTGTTGCTGAAGCTGTTCTTCAATTATTGCACCCCCATTTTGTGCACTGCACAAGTAATTATATTAATGCTAATTGCACGCATTTATTTCAACAACAACAACAACAAGAGCAACAACAACAGACACAGTCGCCGCCCTTTCCTCACACACACACACACACATACAAGAAGCGATGACAGCGTCGGCGCGACGGCAACAGCGACGTCATCTGCCCACAAAAAAAAATCACTTGTAATTGTTGCTGTTGTTGTTGTTGCTGCTGCTTCTTTTTCTGCTGCTACTGCTGCATCAATTAATACACTCGTCACGTTTTGTGTTGACGTTTTTAGTATAAAGTGTGTTTTTTCCATCATTTTGGTGAAATTTTAATGGCCGTCGCACTGCTTTATATATAAATTTTATACACATGTGTACATATATATATATATATATATACATATCTACACATTTACTTATACATATGCATATTCGCGAACTCTGAGCAAATACAACCAATACAGGTAACACGCATTAATTCAGGCAACAGCAGCAGCAGCGATTTGTAAACACAGCACAACAAAAACAAAACTAGAAAAAAAAACAAAAAAATAAAACCGTATACAATGTGTAGGAGAGAGAGCGCATCTTCCTTACTCTGCTCTCACTCACTGCATGTATTTGTTGCGTTAATTGTTAAATGAAACATTAATGAATAACATTTGAAATGGGGCTGAACATGGGGATTAGATAGCGCCAAAAACAACTAACCGAAAAAGGGGCTTAGCAAATCTAAAATTTAACACATTTTCGTTACAAACACAACAACATGAAGCGCGACAGCGACGATAACCGAATCGCACGAAGTAGCGTATAAAAATGAACAAAACAAGTGGATAATAAAACAACAAAAACAGTGCATCGAGCAACACTTCAGTGTGCTGCGCAGCGCTGCTTTGCTTAATCGATATATCGCTATTTCTTATCGAATAGCCACCATATTACCGGTATTTATCGCATGTGTTGCGCCATCTAACGCTGAGTTCCTGCGCTTACCGCTTGCTATAATTCGATTTTCAATTTAATTGTGAACCACAAAATACAATTAAGCAAGAAATCAAGTATGTGTATACTTACTATTTCCAAACGCCTACGAAGCCTTTTACAAAAGCATACGCTGAATTTTAATTAAGTTTCTTAGCCTTGCGGGAGAATTGTAATTTACCGTAGTCATCTGAAGCGCCATCTAACCTTCAATTCTTGCGCTAACCGCTTTGTAATTTAAATTTATTTTTTGAATGTGAACTGCAATATAAAGATTGTTTTGCAGTTTTCGCTTCTCTTGCTGCTCATTGGTCAGGAAACACTTGGAATCCATGCAAATAATGCAACTGCTCAAACTTGGTTGGCAAAGTTTTCATAAAAAAGGAAATATAACAATGAAATCGGGCAGTTTCAACTTTTGCACTTGCGTTTGACTGAACGGAACTGAAAACGGAAACGGTACCGGAACCGGGACCTGCAATGAGCATTGCAAGTTTGGCAAACCAAAGAAAAATGTGCTGCAAGTCAAGTTGCACTTTGAGCTTCAGCAAGCACAACATTTTTTCTGGGCAATTATAGTATTTGTTCTCTTCTCAGCTAAAATGTCAGACGCAGCAATTGCGAATTTCAGAATATAATTTGAGCGCGCCCTTCATTTCAACAGCTGCAGCGTGCTTAAATATCGATAATACATATCGATAAGTTCATTGATGGGCCGCAAAAGTAGAATAAAATACCGATATCATCATTTGGCGCCAAATGTGCATCCAAATCAAAATAATTTAAATTGAGAAGCAAGGATTTTATTATCGGATAAGCGAAAGTTACTGGAGCACCTTATAATCGCTTTTCAGCATTTGAGAATTTTCTAATTTTAACAAGTTAGAAGCAGCTCGACTAAGAGAAACACTAACCATACAAAATAGGCAAAGCAGCCTGACCTATTTAGTTGGCTGCCACGCTGAAACTAATCGCTGAGAATGTTGCGAATGCGAAGCACGAAGCGAGAACTCCCAACCAGTGAGGCACGACAAGCGAGGCGACCATTCGGCTCGACAGCCGAACGCCTGAAGGTGGATGGTTGGGAAGGGGAGTGAAGAGTCACAGATCTATGTATGTATATGTTAGTTCTAGTGCATTATGCATAATTAACCGAAAAAAAACACCGATTCTAATATCGATGCACTGCAGAATACACACACATGCACATGCATTTAGGCTCACTTCGATTCTCGTGCTGTTCCCTTTTTACATATGCAAATTACTAATACTAATGAAATGAATATGAGAATAAGTTTTGGGTCATAACTTTGGGGTTACTTATTCGATCTTATTGACATTTCTACAGATTATCTATGATATGTGATGTAGCAAGAGTATACACACCTACACGTTAAGACAGGTGTGAAGACAATAACTTCTGAATTTAAGAAAAATAAAGATATTAATGAAAATCAGAAATTTGGCATATTTCTTTGTTGAAAGTCCATATTGAGGTGCATATTGCATAAAATTAAGAAAACTTTAATTTAAATATATTCATCATAATAAAGGCTTAACTGAGCTAACAAATAATATTAACTGAGGATATCCGGTAATATCCAGTAAAGTTCCTTTGATTAATAATCTATTTCAAATTTGAAGTCTGTAGCTCTTACAAGTTTATATAGAGAGTATATGTGTGTTATGGGATCGGAGATGCTTCCTTCTGCCTGTTTTATACTTTCAAAAAGAGAAACTGTAATCCTTGATGTTAAGTTACATAGAGATATTAAGGATATCCTTTGCAAATTGTTACCCTTTTGTGCAAGTGGTTATAAGTGGTATTCTTGACCAACATCATGAGTCGCGTCTGTGCATCTGTTTTACAGGCATCTTGATATGCCTTGAAATATATCCGTATCTGCAGAATCAATCAGAATCGGTTAGATCAAACCACCATATCACATAGCTGTCAAAGCTGTCATTGATTCGGTCTGCTAAGCTTATCTTTTTTTTCACATGGTTTTTTCGGAGAAAAGTTGCAATAAAAATCGATTAAAAATTACAAATTTAAACATTGAATTTCTTTTTAGTCGTATTTTTGCTATGAAAATATTTACAGGGCATGTGGTAGTCGAGCATTGTGCGTGTGTGTGTTCTGATTGTTGTTGTTGCGTGTTGCTTGTTGCTTGTTCACTGTCATGTTAATTCCTTCGTATTACGCGTGTTCATTATGTTAAACACTTAACTTAACGAGATGTGTGTGTGTGTGTGCGTGTGTGTGTATGTGTATGTGCATGTGCGTGTGTGTGTGTGTATGGGTGGGTGGGGTTGCAGAAGCGAAGCTCTTCAAACAATACATAGACAAAAGTGGGCTACACACTAATTAGTCTTGTATGCGATTCATAATGATAACAGAAATGAAAGCGCACACGTCTGTGTGTATGTGTGTGCGAGTGTGCGACAAGATGGTGCGAGAGAGAGAGAGAGAGAGAGAGAGAGAGAGGGAGAGAAGGAGGGGAGTGGATTGTGGGGTTTGCTGTGTTTGTTGGCAGCTTTTGGCAGTTGGTTTTGGCTGGCGTTTTTTAGTTGTTGTGCATATGATTGCCTGTTGCCTTTTGACTGTCGCTGCCGCGTTGTCTTCACTGTGGCACGTCTACGCCCTGCGCCTGTGGCGCTTTCTAATGCCCAAGTGTTGCTTGCCAAGCACACACAAAAATACACACACAATTATTTACACACCAACACACACACACACACACACACACACACATTGAGACAGTCATCTTCGTCGTCGTCGTCGCAGCATTTGATCCTCGCAGGATGCCTTGTCATGTTTTCATTATGCTCATGTGTCTAAACAATTATCCTGCAGGCATAATTATGTCTGACGCTTATAAGCTTTGACACTTTCGGTTTTCGTTAACATGTCTAACACACACACCAGCATGTCTAACACACACACACTCACATGGAAATGCTCTTCGGCTGTCGCAAGTCTGTAAAATGTGCGCTTATTGCAATGATTACAACTAATTATCTTTTCCTTGATATACATACAAACATATCGCATGTGTGTGTGTATGTGTGTGTTTATATACAGGGAATACTTACAGGCATAAGAATAGAGCGCATACCCCTCCTTACACAGCTCCCCTTGCCCATTGCCCAGCCTTAAGTTGAAAAATTACGGGGCCTGGCCGAAACTTATTTTGGCGTAAAATTGAAAAATTCTTTGGGTAGAAGGAATTAAGTATAAACGGTTTTTTTTTTTCATTGATATACGCTTGCAGTGGGTATTGTGAATATGTCGTGGAAACCTTAACAAATTTAACTCCCAATTCATTTATGTAATTTAATATTATAATTGCTTGACTTTAATTTTTATTGATTTTATGAAAGAATCAGAAACATTTTTGGCCGAATAAAACTCCTGAATAATTAATAGTTTTGTGGCAAAGTTACTATAACTATTAACTTATAATAACATTAAGCTTTTTCACTAAACTGGAATACGATTTTAGAATGAATCCTTTTAGAGTATTCAAACTTCAATATTCGTTTTAGAGTATTCAAACTTCAGTTCGTTTTTTTATTTGTTTTTATCGCTTGTTTCGTGTTCTTTGTCTTTGCTGCTGGCTTCTTTTTGGGAGCTGGGCTGCTGGCTCATCCCTTCCCCCACAGTCCCCAGCCTTCAACCCCCTCAGCTCCACTCCTTCCTCCTGCTGCTGGCTTTATTTTATTATGCAAGAAACAAAAGTTTCATTTGTTTGTAACGCTTCTCGTTCAGCAGGAACCATCAATCATTCGCCGTGTTGTGCGACGTCTTTCAGGACGACAACCGGCACTAAGAATGTAGAGAGGGGGAGGGGGCTGGGGGCTAGGCGTGTGGGTGGCTGTGAAAAGCAAAAAAATGTTTCATTTTCACACACTAAACAAATTGCAAGCGAGTGGGGCAAGACGGGCTGCGTGGGGTAGGGGTGCGGTTAGGCATCCTCCTGCCTGCCACTTGCCACGTGCTGCCTGCCACGTGCTGCTGCGTGTCACTTGCTGGTTGCTGCGTTCGGTGTCTTGTATCCAGTATCCAGTGCCGCATTCCTTTCATCTTCCTCTTGCTGCTCTGGCAAATAGTTTCGCCGTAATATGTTGCAACTCTTTCTGTGTCTTGACCTCTTGGCGTGGGGCAGATCACCAGCCACTTGCAACTTGAGTTCACACGAATCTGATGTACTCTGTGTGGCATTGTGTTGACTCACTTGCGATATCAGCAGGAATCTCTCCTCCAATCGATGCTCAGCAAACAAACTCTTTCTGATACTTCAGTTGCTTCAGTTGCTGCCGTCAAAGTTAACCAGCAGTTAAAAATATGTTCGGTTTTCTGATCATGAACTTATAGAATATAAGAAATAAGAATGGAAATATGCACTCCAAATTGTGTGGCATGCGGAATGTGTTGGCACACAATGAGTCCATTCATTATCCTTATTAATTTGCATTCACTTTTAGTTCAGTTGAAGGCATTCACCTTGTCAAACATTTGACCTTTAAAACTGCGCTGTCTGCTGCTTTTCAAGGGTTTAGCAATTCATTTTGCGACTAATAGTAGACATGCCAACCCCTTTCCCAAACCTCCCCCCGCAGCCCCCTATCACCACTCGCACAACTCGACACTTGAGTCATGCAACTGAAATTTATAGAGGCACATTAAACTTTTAAATGATAAATTGCTGAATATAATTTACGTAACGCACAACTTTACCCGTCCTCCCCGCCCCCCCCCCCCCCCCGTCCCCCCGTCCCCCCGTCCAACGACCCCCCTTCCCCTCGCTCACTCGCTGCACAGGCGGACGAACAAGCAGCCAAATGAGGGAGCATTGGCAGCAGCTTAAAAAGGTGGGGCAGGCGAGTAGGGGGTGGTGGTGGTTGGAAGAGGGGATGAATGGTTAAGGGGCTGCGGATGTGATGCGGGAGTTTCGTGGCAGTCAAGTTAATAACTCTTTTGCCTGCCACTTTCTTTGTATTTATGTGTGAGTGAGTCTGTGTGTCTGTATGTGTGTGTGTGTGTGTGTGTGTGTGCGTGTGTATATGTGTGTGTGGCTTGTTATTGTTGTTGCTGGTTGGCTTTGCTGTTTAATATGCACGCAATGGCGGCGTAAATGTTTGTTGATTAGTGTGTCCCTTAGTCCTTAGTTTTTAGTGGCTTTCGATGCCAAACAAAGCTGATGACTGACGACGCTATGCGATGCGTGACACGAAACGACACGACACGACACGACATGATGTTTACATGAACTAAGAACCATAGAGATATTTTTATTTAATTGTAATTTATTTATTTAATTTTGTTTTGCTCATTACCATTTATTTTTATATTTTACTTCGGCAAATTCTTTATTTCTTTTTATGTATTTATATGTTGAAAATATGTTTTATAAATAATTTCCATCATATTTATTTAAGGATATGTAACTCTGATGTATTTATTTTTATTTTTTGGCATTAATACATAATAATATTAGTTTTAGCTTGATTTATATTATAATTACTAGATCATATATGTATCACTCATAGACTTTTAAATAATATGTACTTATCTACTTATACATATATATATATATATATTAATACACTTACTTATAGCTTCAAATTTTATATATCATATTTTGAGTTGTATACAATTTATACAAGATTTCGTTATTAAAATAAGTGCTTAATGCCCGACATAAGCCAAGCACGATGCACGCACATCTCTAGCAACAAGCTGACAATCCAACGTCAACTCACGACTCACGATGCACGACTCACGATTGACGAATGCGTCGCGCTCGACAGGCAGCAAAGGGAATGTGGAGTGGGAAAAAGCTTCTAGCGGGGATTGTACATTGTGGAGTGCGGAGTGGAGGTAGCAGTGAAAGTGGGTGGACGGGGGTGTTCGGGGGTTGTGGGGTTGGGCTGTCTAGCTGGCAGGCACTTCATATTCATGCTCATTGACAGCACGCTAACGGCATATAAATTGACAGGCGAGCGGCAAAAGTCCTTGTTGCTGTACCTCTTCCTGTTTCACATCCTGTTGCTACTCGTACAGTATTACATCTATTATTGGCTGCCACTCGACTATTGTCGACCCGCTCGCACCCATACACTTTCAAGTTGTGCGTTTCCTTTCACATACCCTATGAAACTCAGCTGAAATGTGAGTTGAGTCCTCGAATCTGTGCGTTAAGTGTGCCTATTAAAAATACCTTATTTAACAATCTCAATGCATAAAACTGATTATTGACAATCATTGATTATTTCACATCGAAATTGAGATAAGTGTTTCCTTTTGTTTTTTCTTAGAGTATCTGCTAGTCGGGGTTGTTCTACTGTGGTACTCCAATGTACTCTTGTTTTGTCTGAGTGTTGTGCTTGTCGGCATATCCTTTTGTTGTTTGTGTTGCTTTTCTGCATTTTCATTTTCAATTACAAATGACACAAGTGTCTCACGCTCCAGTTTCCTTCGTCCTGAACCTCATCCGCATCCGCATCCGCATTTGCAAGCCCTCCTCAAGTGTGTGTTATGTGTGTATCCATAATAATAACAAATATTGCAATTTGTTGCTTTTAAAAGTCACCAACAATAATAACTACCATTTAACACGTATTCGTTTCAGTTTCAATCGACATTTTCAACAATTGCTGTTCCAAATTGTCGTTTCTCTGCTTGTTATGCATAATTTAATCGCAAACAGTCTCGATTCTGAATATATTTTGTACTAATGTTTACTATATAAAGACCTTATTTAAGCAATTGAACATCCAAATGGTTAATTAAACGACATAATTCTCAGTGAGTTACAGGAAAAAGAGGCAGCTTGCAGGATTGCCTTTGATTCCAATGTGACTGGATAAGGATTAGTTTATCCAGGTAGGGTTGTTAAGGATTGGTGGAGAGCTAAACTCAAACTCTTTTATATACTTCTTCATGTATATTTAATAACATTTTATCTATATAGCTATTTGACTATTTCAGCTATTCCGATTTTTAATTGATTTAAGACGAAAATTGTTCATTTCAAATGATTAATTCTCAAAAAAAAGTCACCAAAGGCTTATGTTTTAGATGTTAGAAATTGTTAATCTAAGTTTTTGCATTCTAGAATAAAAAAAACTCTATAACGACGAGTCATCTCAAGTGTAGCTTTCAGATGATGTAGGAAATGTTTGTTTGTAAAACTGAAATCTACCAATATTTCCGAAATTCATGTTCCAATATGTTCGAAAAGCTGTAACCATTAAAAGATTAAAGTGCGTGCCGTTCAATGCAGTTCGATAAGCACGTTCCATGCATAAGCAAACATAAACATATATATATATATATATGTATGTTTGTAGTCGCCATAGCTGCCACGCCCACTCTTTAGTCACACAATGGGCGGCAGGGCGCTGAGACTTTAACGATATTTGTGATAAGCGAAACAAAACCGCAGCGGAAAGCTCGACGGCCACAAAGCCGAAAGTCGATTATAGAAAACTTGTAATACAATTTTCTTCAGCCAAAACCAAATGGAACGCGGCCAAAAGGGGCCTGGAGTGGAGCAGCCGGATATAAGCTGCAGATGCAGCTGCGAAAGAAGAAAATGCGCCGGCGAAGGAACCAAAAAAAAAAACAAGAAAAAAATCCAAAAGAGAAAAGAAATTACTACGAACGGGTGGGGGGGGGGGGGGTATGGCATCGGCTCAATTGGAAACTCTAAAAGAGGCGACCACAGTTTAAAGGGTTGAAAGAGTGCAGCCCAAAGAGGCGGTTGGGGCTGAGTGCTGCCAGAATTGTGTTTATTTTTGAAGGCGAAACTTGCTGGCTGTAAGAAAAAGCATCAAAATGCAAAGAACTTAAAACAAAGTGTGTGTCGATTGGGTGCAGGGGTGAAGAGACACGGGGAGACAAAAGGTTGGAGGGTTATGGTGGGCAGAAGAGGGGATGAAAACGCATTAATGTCCATCATTTTTAAGCTGATTTCAAGTTTTTGTATTGCTGCTGTTGGCCAGTGCGCCACCCATGCATACAAGCACAACTGAGGAAATCAAACTTCGATTTTGTGACGAGCTGTGACTTCCACGCACACAGACACACATGCTCGCACACACATACATACGTACATTCAAATGCGGAGCGCACTCAGCCAATTCACTTAACAACTTGATTAACCAGTGAGGCCAAACTGGCAGCTTCATCATCAGCATCGCTGTCATTGTCGCACTCCCTCGAAGACAAGCGTGAATACACTCAGTCAAACATTCAAACACCCAAACACACACTCGCATAATTTTCAATTTCATTTCAATTCACCAAGTTCAGTTGATCATCGTGCAGAATGATTTCATCATTGGGTTCTTCGCCAACGCCAGCGCTAGCGCCATTGTCATTGTCATCATCCTCATCGCATTTTGGCATCGTTTGACATAGAAAATACTATACAGGAACAGAAATCCGGCGTACGTGATTTTCAGCCTTAATGCCAAAATTCTTTTCGCCCGCTTGAATACCGTGCAACCAAGTTACTGTTCAAATGGGCAAGCACAGTCGAAGGGCCTAAATGTTCATTTGAAGCCATGAAGCCCAATAAGTACTTTATGAGTTACATGATATGCATGATATGCAGTTCGAAGGACAAACATACGCTGAGCAGTTTGTGTAATGTATGCCTAGATTACAGGACATCTCGCCTAGTCGATCACTGCCTCTCAAGTACGACAACTTTATTTAGTTGACAACCTTCTGAGAATTTGGCATCCCTTGCAATCCACAGAGTCAACCTTTGGCTTTCTTATATTTGGCGCTTATTTCACTTTGTATTTTCGTTATTTTTTTTATACTCTGACACCGAACGTAGAAGAGTATATTGGTTTTGTGTAATGTCAGTCTGTTCCCAACATTTATTTGGGTGTGCCCGCATCAGATATCAGATGTCAAAATTGATTTTTGGCCATGTTTTTCAAAGATCAGCATTTGAGCTGAGTCAGCAAATTTGGAAGATGGATTGACAAATTGAGAGTAGTCTATATATTCCACAAAATGAATTTGTTATCAGCTGGTTGTGCATTGGTATCAGAGTATTTCGCAGTCGGTTACTCTCGACTCACTTGTTTTTTTTTTTTATTTTTTGGCTTTTTGCCTTGCCGCCCACTCGCTCCACGTACATTTCTCCACAGCATTCACACTTGACACTGAGAACTGAATGAGTGGCACAGCTCCTAATCCATTCCCATACCCTGCCCCCGCCATTGCCTAACCAACTGCCGCTTTGACTCTTCCACCAATCCTGCTTTGGCTTATCGTGCAAAGTTTTTAAGTTTCGTGTCGTGCCTGGCATACGTAATGAAACATTTTTGCGTGACATCCCCAAAACACACCCTTTCAGCATTAGCTGACTTTTTCAGGCTTTCCCTGAGTTTTCTATTTGCAGATTTTCAAATTTCGATTCTACTCTTTTCTATTTGCCAGTCGCTCGTCAGCCTAAACTTCATCATCGTCCAGTTAAAGTCCCAACCCTTGTTTAAATCATTCAATGGCAAACACTCTAATATCTTTCTTTCTTCTCATTTTTACCGTCCAGGATGTTATCCTTTGTGAAAGGATAACGTTGGTGTTCTATTAACAGATTAGGTCAATGCTTTTATGACAACTACTCCCCAAAGTGGTTCATCGTTCAATACAAAATTCATCTTTGTCTTATTACTTTGTTTTGATGTGTATGCAACAATATTTTTTTTATTTTGATTATTATTTTAGAAATTTGAATTTTGTTTGTCTAAAATGAGAAGAATTTAAAAAAAATCAGTAATCGTTTCCCGTTAGTAAAATTATTGAAATTATTACTTGAATTAATTTCAACTGGCTAGACTTATTACTATATATATATATATATATATGCTCAACTTAGTGACCCCAAATATATATATAAAATACATATATATATATATATATATATATATATGTATTTTATATATATATTTGGGGTCACTAAGTTGAGCACGAAGTGGAAATGACTTGGTACGTAAATTGTCAGATAATGTTTAGCTTTAAGCGGCTTACGCAGCAAGAAACACGTACAAATCAATGTAATCAAGATGAAATCAATCGATTTACGCCTTTAGGCACACACACACACACACATACACACACACACACATACACACACACACACACAAATACACACGCAAAAACAGCAAAGCAAAAATCAAAGTAGAAAAAATAAAACAATTGAAAAATGCCTTTGTTTGGAAATGGCAGACAAAGGACACAGGACATAGGACACAGTCACAAAAACAACATTAACAAAAAATAGCAACAGCAACAACAACGAGGTGCAATCGCAACGCCTTCCCATGTCGCGCTTGGGCGTGGCTTAAGGCGGTATGGGGTTGGGGTTGGGCAACAGGGCAAATAGAAATGCTAATAAAAAAATTCCAGCATCAATCTGTGGAATTTGTGTTGAACATATGCGCCAATAATGTAGCCTCCACCCAACCTCAAGCCCCTGTCCCTGCCCCAACGTACCCAAAAAAAAAACACACACACACGCATACATATATAGAGCAGTGGGTTAGGGGTGCGGTGGATGGGGTGCGGAATGGTAGCTGAAGCATCGTCCTCGATGAGGTCGATATGTTTGCTTAGCTGAATGTTGGTGATGATGTGTAAACATTTACATGACGTGCCCCAGTTTATTTTAACCTTTGATCCGGTCCGTTGTCGCAGCCACAGTCGCCGTCGCCGTCGCCGTCGCCGTCGCTGTCGCCGTCACAGTCGACGTCAGCACCTGCCACAGCGCTGACGAAGATGATTTCGGGCCAAAATGTAAAAATAAAGTAAAATATTTGCATTAAAAATGAATTGTTTGTGTAGGCAGACAACGACGACAACGTTCGACATGTGGCTGCAGCAGGGCATGGGTGCATGAGTGTGTAAGGGATGCGACTTTAAAGTCTGCATGCATAAGTAAACACTATACACCTTAAGATAAACACGCACGCACACACACACACACACACACACACATAAACACACACACACACACTCACTCGCACAGATTGGAAGACAGTGAGGCAGATGAAAAGCGCAATGAAACCTCAAGCGCACAATAAATTCTCATGCTTAGCTGGTGCAGGAAGCAATGTACAATATGTGCGTGTGTGTGTGTGTGTGTGTATGTGTGTGTGGGTACATGCTATGAGCAGAGCATTGGCAAAGCAAGGCAAATGGCGCACGAACAAACAAAACGTGTCAAAAATATACGAACAACAATATACACATTGCTTTGCCGCCCTGTAAGCCAAATCTGGCCCACAAACACGACCCCATCCCCCACCCCACAATCAGTCCCTCCCCCACTAAGCCAATGACTACGAAATAAGACCAACAAAAACAACAACTAAGGGTCAAACCAATTTGCTCTCACTTTGACCCTGGGCATAGAGTTGCTCAGCCAACGAGGGCTTATCTTAAAGTTCGCATTGCCACTGATCTCCCAGAGCTAATTGCATTTCAATCTGTTTGCAGTCTTTTGTTCAGCTAACATCAATTTGTATGCTTCGTTATGAGAAGATGTCTTCCAGTGGGTTGCTCAAATCAGGGACCAAACATATGTATATTGTCTGCTCAAATGCATCCAACTAACAGAAGAATCCAACGCTCTCTAGAAGGTATATTGATTTTGACATCAGCATCAAATCATCATCATGCTTTCATAATTGCTTACCATTTCTGTGCATCGATTATTTCATCAAGTTGAGACTCGTATGTGTACTGGGTATGCCATAGTCGAGCCACATTTCGACTTAACTGATATTTGGTGATAACTTATCAAATTTCGACACTCAATTTAACTAGCTGTTAAATTCGATTTGTTGCTTAAGAACTTGTCATAGCATTAACTCATCTAAATTTGCTGATTTTGAGCGGTTAAACCGTTGACGGGTAGCGCTCCACTGTTGGGTGTAAAGCCACTGTTTGTCCCGGGCCTATGTGCTTAGGATGCAGCCAGACAACAAAGGCCGTTAGGCAGCAGATGGCAAGCGACGCACCGTGTGGCAGCCATGAGGAGGCAAGGGGAAAAGGGCTTATGGTTGTGCGTATGTGTGTGTGAGGGTGGGGTTGGGTGTGTTTTGATGATGATCACATGGTAATCACAGCGAGACGCGCTCTCAGCTTTTATATTTTTTTATTGCTTCTTTATGACATTGGCATAACTTCCGCCTTTTTGCCCCCATAAACCCCCACCCACCACCCTTCCAGCCAGCGGGTGAAACATGTGGCTTTTGTTTTTTGCATGGACAAAGGATATTTTTGTGCCTGCTGCGTGCGCCATGAGGCAACATAAGGCAACCGAAAGCAACAACAACAAGCAGCAAACGAGCCAACTTTTACGAGCACATAATCGAAAAACTTCCCCTGCGGCACACTGCCATGACATGGTTGCAAGAGGTGGGGGTGGGGGAATGGGTAGTGGAGCTGTTGCGCTGCGTGATGGACCAGGCCCAAAACTGTCTTCTGTTTTAGTCTGCTGCTGAACAACAACAACATTTGTCATTGTTGCCCATTTGCTCAACGTAACAAATGGCGGCGACCTGTGACCCACGTCCTGAAACCTAAAATTTACCTCCATGTCTCGTGTCCTTGTCCTTGTGATTGCAACTCACAATCGCGCCCGTCCTTGCCCTTGTCCTTGGCATTGTCCTTGTGCCTGTGTCTTTCCCTGCCCTCTTTGGCTTTTGACTGACTTTTACCTGACTTTTGCTAATTGTGTGCGCGACTTTTTGATTTCTCATTTGGTTGACAATGCACGTGTGTGTGTGTGTGTATGTGTGTGGGGGGGAGTGTGTGCAAATTCCCCATCTTTTAATGATGCTACAGAACAACTCGATTGTGGATTAGCTTTTGATAACTATTTTCACGTAGGTTCGTGTTAGAATAGGGAATGTAAAATTTGAACTTGTTGTAAATAACGTGGAAGAATGAAATGTGAAATGCAGTTTATGATTAAGGCTTATATTTATTCTTCTTGTTGAAGAATTGAGAGCAGCTTAACGGAGAAGACTACAATGCGAAAGAGAAACACAATACATGTCTGAAGACAGCTTCGATATTAATCGATGTAGCGATAAGCATTAATCGTTGCTGTTATAGTCGAACACATTTCAACAGAACTCCTCGTTTTTATTAGTCTTATCAACTCATACATATGTATGCATATCTCAGCTGAGCTGTTGGAAAATGTAGATAAAAATAAATGAATAAATAACTACAGTCGATAACTAATAGAAATTTATACTCACAACATTTCCTTCTTCACTGCCCAGCTCACATCCTACAGCATTTGTGGTCGACTTCCTTATAGAGCATATCTGACCTCTCTGATAAACAACTAAGGCTAAGGTGGCTTGTTTAAGAGATGTCTAGTTTTACATGAGTATGGGGAAGAAAAGAGCATTTGGCTAGCTGATTGCATTGAGAAGCAACGAATTGAATGCTCTCCGCTCTCAAAACAAACTAAATTCCTAGTTTGGTGATTGGTTTTCTTTAGCTGCCCTGGCTAAGTATACTAATTGAAACTTATATATCATGGTTATAGATGAAAATGACTCTCTTCCTCGCTGTCTCTCTGAAGTTTAGACTGAAACGCAGTTAAAATTGAAATCGAATCGCTTTAGTGCTGCTAATTAGGTATATATTTGCCATCGCAAGTTGCTGCTTAGAATTGAAATTGGTGCGCTACAAACATGCAAGGGGAGCATTACAAGCTCTGACAGGCGTGCGGCAGCCGCTGTTGCAACTGCAAAGGGGTCTGGGCTATCGTTGTGGAGGGTGCACTCTCAACTGGGATATCAGCTGGTAAACCCCACGTCTCAGCTGTTGACACGCGCCGCAAAAGTTGCTCGTCTCATATTTATCATATTTAATTAGTCCGCAGCTTGTATTTCGCTGTGCGTTGCAAGTGCAACAGAATATTGCTCGCAAACTTGGTACTTTGTATTGCCTCGTGCATCTTTCGCCACCACCAACACGCTCTTCTTGCCTTGCAAATGCCCTGCCCTCAGAATTAGCAAACGTTTGCAACAGTTATGAAGTAATTTTCGACGAAATTCGCAAACTTTTTGGAGCCATGTCAACAATGTTGTCACATAGGACACATGTGTCACGCCCTCTTTTTGATTATAGCTACACTCAAGCGTATGTGTGAGTGTGTGCTTGCGTGTCAACAAATATTTGGCCCTAAATTGCAATATGAGTTATGAAAAGTTAAATACTTGCAACAAAACACACAACCTGCAACAAAAAAAAAAACAAAAAAAAAAAAAAACATGTACATTCATAACTACATCTCGAAATTGTGAGTAGTAATAGATGGGGCATGGACCGGCCAAATTGAAGCTTCTTCTTGTTGATTTTTTCTTTCTTTTCTTGATTTTTATTTTTTATATGTTGTTTGTTTGTTGACAGGCATCGTGTTCTGAGCTCTTCCTGAACTCAGTTTTGGCGCTTTCTGCTGACACACGTTTTTCCATTCCGATTTCGAATCGCTGATTGCCATCGGCCCCTCGCCCTAAAAAGAAACAATATAGATGTAATAGTTCACTTTAAGATGTGAATTGCTAATACCCTAGCAGATATTTATACTTAACAGAAACTGATTATTCCAGTTGCAACTATATATGATATAGTTGATGTGTTTCAAAAGTTCGCTTCGAAATCCAATATTAGATATATATATATATATATATGTATAACAATGTTGTACTTACAAATAATATAATATAAAAGTATTTTTCAAATTCAATATCAACATTTTTGAGGGTTTAGTTTGGTTAGCAAGCGAGATCGGCATAGTATAGTTGATGCTGAACATTTCATCAACTATCAATCTTATGGCTTATATTAGGTGTGCGTAGCGCATTTGATGACCGAGCCAACATTCTCTTTGGTAGGGTAAGCACAAGACTGAGTAAACTTCAAGTCGCCGCAAAGTATTCACAAGTTGGATGCCATAAGACGATGCACAGAGCAGAGAGTGAGGCTGTGGCAGGCACGGTCTGGCGAATGGTAAGGGGAATGAGAACGGGAACGGGAACGGGAACGGGCAAGGACTTTCAGCTATAAGTTAGTGCTCCCCAGATAGTAATTATCAGTAGATTGTCGGCCAGGCAAACAACTTTGACAAGTTTTGTAATCGGTTTTGCCTTTTTGATTTCATTTATTGTACATGACAGCCAAGTGGAAATGCTGCGCGCAGCACCGCTAAGGGGCAGTTGCAGAGAGAAGATGCAGGGGCAGGGCCAGAGGCAGAGGCAGGACGATGAAAAGAAAGAAGGAAGGAAGCAGCTAGTGGGGAGCTAAAACCATTTTAAAGTTAGCGTTCGAATATCAAAATTGATGGCGGAAAACATAACCAAATTAAGTTGAAATTACTTTAATAATAATCATGTCTAATCTACATTTATAACTAGCTGTAAAAAGTTATTGTAAAATTCAAAAATTATTTAAGCATTTAAGCCAAATGAAAAGTTTAGAAATTGCCTCAACCGGATGATTTGAAAGTTGTGCAAAAATATCTCGGCTGTAGAATACGATCAAGCGTATTGTGTGCAACTTGAACAAAAGCTGTCTCAACTGAACTGATAAGTGGCCTACTTTTTTGCCATATGTGTACACATTTGAGCACAATTCATATATGTGGGCAACTACATATGTATGCTCCTACTGGTAATCCCCCATTGGATGGGGGGTGTTATGGGAATTTTAGCTCAGCCCATCGATGATTCCCATTTGATGTGTGTAACTCAAAGTGGCTCAAACTAATATCCGCCCCAGATTTTGAAGTGCGTAACAGCTGAGACCATTGGTGGTCACTTCATTGGCTGCCCCACATATGACAATATGCCAAATACATGTATGATATATCCGAATGCTTCTGGGCCATGGTACAAAGATACTCCCAATATATTGAATAGCTTTTTTTGTGCACCACTGTTCACAGCGCACTCTCTGCATGTGTGTGAGCATTTGGGGCCTGAAAAGGACAGCAACATCATTGGTGTTTTATTATATTTGTGGAGATAGTGTTTGGGGCAGCAATAACATCTATGGCCCCTCCCCCACTCCAATCCCTTACACTTCCCCACTCCACAAGCACTTGACACACACGCTGCGTTAAAGGAAATGAAAAATTCTTAACGAAATTCCCATCATCCCTTATTGTGCTCTGGGGCATTTTGCTGTTGCCTTACCCATTGTCGTTCCTCACTATCTGCAGATACCCTAACCAATGGCCAACGGTCCATTATTGATAGCTAGAAGCTAGAAAATGTATACATTTTTCATATTATTTTTGCTTGTGTTTTGAAAGAGTTACAATTTCAAATTTTGCCAAGGAATATATTTAAGTAATCAAAACTTTTGGCGAATATTAATAGAAAGAGACGTTAACGGCTGTTTTTTGAAAATCAAAATTATTTATAAAAGTTATTATAAAACGAAAAGTGTCTCAGTGTAGAATATGCAAACTTCGGCTTGCTTAACTTTCACTTAGAAACAAATAGTTTCTCCTTTTCTTTCTCTATATCTATATATATATATATATATATATATATGTACATATATTTTTAACAAAATTGCAATATGAAGTGCGTGTGTGTGTGTGTGTGTGCGTGTGTGTGTGTGGATGACAATAAGCAGCATATGTAATAAAACTGGACACATTATAGGAAAGTGCCGCGGGCCCCATCTAGAGCCCATAACGACAGCAATATTGAATGGCCCAAATTGGAAATAAAAAAAACCGCTAACATTTTGAAATCAGTTTCATTTCTGGTCAGTGCAATATATCAAAAATTATACGACCAGCAGTCAGTACATTAAATTAGGCTTAAATATCAGGGGAAAACAGGCCGAAACCTTTTTGTTAAATCGGATTTACTTTCCGCCGACTTAGCAGATACCAAAGAGTGCAGGAAGCCGTGTAAGTACTCATATAATGCTAATCGATGTTACTTATTTGGGTTTAACTTGGTTTAAATGGCATTTAATTTTTTTATTCTAAGACAACTGTTTTCGATTGGCTTGTTATTAGCGTAGCAACACAGGGTTGTCTGCGAAGGTATTTAATGCATGCCAAATGTCGTTTCTAGTATGATGTTAATTGGCAACTTGAAAGTTCATAAAATTCAAAATTCGCCTGCAGAATTGCTGAGAACAACATCTCAAACAAAGTTAGGTGTGGCAAATGCAATTAGCTATGCGTAATTGAATACTTTTTTTCAAACTTATGTTTGCTTAACAATTTATTGATTTATTTATGCATAAAAGCTTTGGAGAATTTTGTGGCCTTTGCACAAACTAATTAAAAAGTTGGCCCAGCGTGTGCTCTGTTGCAACAAAATCGAGAGATAAAAACATAACTGAAAGCCAAACAAATTCAAACGCTTCCTGACCACAGCAGCACAACAAGGTGAAGGACACGAGTGGGGCAGTGGGTGGAGTGGGAGGAGTAACGGGTATTTAACATGGGAAGCAAGGGCAAAATAAATGTCAAATGAATAAATATTATGTACTCGCATTGCGATTGCTGTTAAATTTGCAAAGCGAAATGGCAAAGGCGAGGACCAAAGAGTCAAGCAATATGTCAGGATAAGCCAGGACAATGCAGGACAACCAGTGAGAGAAGTTTGTCTTTCTGATTACTGCAACCAGCAGACCACCGTCACTCTCCCAGCCTCTTCCAGTCTCCCGCAGCTTGTGCTTTTGTCTTCGCCTCAAAGATGCAACCAGGGACGTAGAAACTGTCACGGATATTGAGTTATCGAATACCGAATAGTTCTCTAGATCATTTTTAATAGAAGTAGACTTTTATGCAATAATAATATAATAATATAATTAGAAGAAGAACGATATACATATGTATCTGTATGTCAGTCAGTATATCTAACTTTGAAATTTTGTTTTTTAACTTTGGGAAAAATTATATTTATAGATTTTGTATATTTTTTGCTCATATTAGAGACGTTTAGTTCGAGAGATTTGATGCAGTTGGCCATCCCTGAAATGTTATGCATGTATTCTGGCTTTCAATGTCGCACACTGGAGACAAACTTAATTTTCCACAATGTCTTAAAACTCGTGTAGTATGTACACGCCCTAGCTTGGAGGTGGGTATCCATCCCACCCACACACCCGAAACACCCTTTAGCCGTCTTGGTCGGAGTTGTCTTCAGAACCTCCCGCAGCTGCACATAATTTAATTACCACAACGTGCCAAGGCGTTCGGCTAGATTTCTCTTTCTTTGGGTGTGTGTGTGTGTGGGTGTATGTGTATGTGTGTGTGTAGGGTGTGTAGGCGTGGTCGGGACGCCCCTTAAATGCGGGGCTGTAGTCTGGCTGGTTTCTCGCATCGTGTGGCAACAATGAAGTGCAACATGTTTAGAATAGCAATTAAGTCGATAGAGTCACAGACAAAGCCAAAGTCCCTTTTACGATATGCCAACCAACCCAGAAATATCCAGAAACAGCCCCTCCAACCCTCCAACCCTCCAACATCCTCCGTCCCCCAACAGCCACCTCACCCGCTGTGAGCCAAGTCGAGTAGTCCTGGCATTTTGGCATTTCCGCTTGCGGCGACCGTTCACCGAAACGCTTAAATGCGCCCAATGTGCCACATACCGCATGCCACATGCGACGGCCTCAGCATGTTGCATGCACCCAACACACACACACACACACTAAGCTGGCTCATTGACATTGTGCGTTCGGCTTATTGACGTGCTGCCAATTTCGATTTGATCTGCAACTGTTTGTGCCAAGTGTGGCATTGCCTACATTAAGCTAACACTGCCACTGCCACTGCCACTGCTATAGTTACGCATACCATGGCACCACACAATTCATATGCACTCGCATTTATTCATATCATTTGGTTGCTGCATCATGCCTCACTTGCCGCATGATTCGTTTCGTGTTTGATAATTTACAGCTTTTCTGATTGCTGCCACATGCAACACGACTGCTGTTAGGCAAAATGATCCACAATGCGCTTCAGCAGGTAAAGGCTATTTACTCGTTCCCTCTTTCCCCTCCCCTTCCCTTGCCCCTTAACTTTCCAATATTTTTTTTTTCTAGTCACATTAAATCGCTTTAATTGCAAGTCCGCAAAAAGTTGTTGCTGTCATTTCCGTTGGATTTCACCGCATGTAAACATAGCCATGACATTTAGCGTTATGCCCCTTCTCTCCATCTGGCAACTTTCTCAATGTTGCCGTCGCCCCATTTGAATCGCAGACGCGGCTGCTGCTGTTACCGTTACTATGCTACTGCTACTGCTGCTGCCACACTGCTACTGTTGCTGTTGCTGTTGCGCAAGTTACCCGAACCCCATTTGCCATTTGCCATTATCCGTTAGTTTTGCGCATTTCCGGTAGGGGCGATTGCCGCTGCAGCTGCAGCTGCAAGCCAGCCAAACCAAACAACAGCAGCAACAACAAGATGTGCAACACACGGTCGAGTTAAGTGGAATCCTGTACTGTCCTTGCGGTAGCCGCTCACTGGCGTAGTTAAATCCGAATTAAAGCAATCCTCACCTAAAAGGGGCACTTACTCTACTTTCTACATTTCGATTTGTAGACTGATTCAGCGAATACATAATAAAAATACGATTTTTATTTGAATTGAACTATAAATTATATAATGTAATAATATTTCTTATACATAGACATTTCTCTGCTGCTTTTAGCAACTAAGACTACACTCCTTTCTTTTCAGTGTATGTCTGATGTGATATGTAACAATTCTCAATTATCTCCTATAAATTTTTAAGTATTTTGCAGAATTTTTCTTACACATTCTATAGTAACAATTTTTCAGCGAAGTACTTATCGAAGTGGGGGAATCTTACGCCAATTTAGGATTCTTAACTCATTAGTTATTTCAAAATAATTTAAAAGTCACGCCTTAAAAGTATTTTAAGGATTCAAATTATATATTAATAAACGGCGCTTTTAAAAGGCCTCGAATAGAAAGTATTTATTATTCAGATTCTTGTATTCATCTGTTTCATATATGTATATCTATGTATATATATATATATATATTTAGGGCTTCCTCATGCTGAATCCTTAGTGCATTTTTCATCGGCGCCACTGCTTTGCCACATTGTAGTCCTCTCATGACCTCCAATTGCAACCAAACACAATTCTTGCTGCATTTTTAAAGCGCGGCGAGAGTTGCTGCGGCAGTTGTTGTTGCTCTTGTTGCTGTTGTTGCAGTTGTCCGTTGAGCGGTAAATAACAACATCTAAACCGTTTCATTTTTGTTGTCACTCGAATATCGGACAATTGCAGATTTTAATTAAATTTTTAAATAAATTTCTTTGGCGCACTCAATTTTAGGCCGGCCATAAGCCGACCCAAAATTAAAGCTGAAGCTCACTTCCGGTGGCGAACAACTAGTCAAGGTTGCTGCTGTCACATTCACAGTATCCAACCCATCCCCCAACCACCCATTCTCCCACAGTAAAAACACATACGCTGCACTTTTTACGCCCTTTTGAAGAAATACTCCTGAGTTTCCCATATATAGCCCAAAGCCAAACTGGCAAGTGCCATGTGGAACAGTCTGTATGTGTATGTGTATGTGTGTGTGTGTGTGTGTGTGTGCGTGTCAGTGTGAGAGTGTCTGGTTGACATAGATGTATATCGGGGCAGCAGCAACAAGAACAAAAGGCATTAACACCATCAAAGTTGGTAAACAGAGATACAGCACGTATCTAATAAAAGGCCACAACGTGCTGCCAACGCGGTCGCGAGCAAACTTGGCGTCTGGGAGGGGTGGTGGGGAGGAGGGTGTTGGCTAATGGGTAAGTACAGAATGCGGACACATCTTGTGTGTGTGTGTGTGTATGTTTTCATGCTTGGTTCTTTGACATTGGCTGAGATTTGGCTCGTTTCGACTCTATTTCTCTCCAGACTCCTCTCCCTCTCTGCGTCTTCTTCTTCCATTCTGCTCTAGATTGTTTTTGTTGTTATTGTTGTTGTTGTTGTCTGCACGCACATTCATGCATTTCACAGAGCCAACTCGGCGTCTGTTGCTCCTTTCAACGCTTTTGCCAGTTGATATCCTGCTTAAGGATGCGCTCAAGTACTTTCAAGTCACTTGGCAGCTGCTTAAGTTAACTTTTGCTTGGAGAGCCAGCGCAACAGTAGAACTGTGTCGTGTTCTATACGATGAGGATGGGGGGCTGGTTGGATATCATCGGCTTTGCCTGTTTTGCCCACGCCGCCAAAAAGGTTGTAACTCAGTGTTGACAGTGCGATGAAACGCAGAATGGTCTCAACGTTCACGTTTATGTTTACGTTTGGCTTTACCTTCTCTCTCTTGCACGGAGACTGTTGCCTGTTGCCTGTTGTCCTGTTGCCGCGATTCCACAGCTACGTCTTTGGGATGCACTTGACTCAAGCATCCTTTGCCGCTTCAAAGCGAAGTATCACCGCAACTGTTGCGGTTATAACAAGAACTCCATATATATACATACGTATATATATATATAGAGCATTTTTGGCACGTCAAAACCAATTGAAAAAAGATCGTTACAAAGTTATAAAAAATATAAATAGAATTATAGAAAGCATTTACCCAGCTCATCACAATATTATTTATGTGATCCAATTTCCAATGAGTTAGAAATAAAAAATAATAGTCGACGAACCACTCGATCTAATCATGTGGGTAATAATGCTAGGCATCTATTTCGTTACCCAATGGATATGCGATCAACTGGCAATGGACCCATTCCGAGAATAAAGCATTATCACTGTGGATTGGGCGATGAGTATCGATGGTACCCAGTAGCTATCCAAGGTAAGGCCATCAAAGACATCAAAGACAAACAACTAACAAACAAAATACAACATTTACCTTGATGAAAGTATTTTTTAAATTTAAATACACAATAAATTCCAAATGCGATTAAGAACTGTTGCGCAGAAAAGAAGAAAACTCACTTTACATTGTTTTCAAGTTATTTTCGCATTGTTTGATTTCACTTTCAAATTTTCGGTTGCTTGCTCAGACGATGAGGCAAACAAGGCGTCCGTTATTCCGTTCGCTCCACTTTTAGTTGGTCCGTTGCGCAACGCTTTTGCCTCGGTTCACCTGCCGCATCCGGGAACTAGTAACGTGTATCCGTGTCCGTGGCCGTATCTTGCTGCTAGTGCTGTGTATCAGCCACCCCATTTTCCTGCCATGTCAGCGCCTCGCCATTTGTATCTGAATTCGTTGAAACATATTAGAATGGAATTGGAATGGATTTCAGTTTAAATTGTCAAAGTGGCCCTCAGTTGTCGCTGTCTCTCTTTCTCTCTCTCTCTCTCTCTCTCTGTCTATTTCTCTCTCTCTCTCTCTCTTTGTATATCTTTCTCTATTAGTGCAAGTGTCAGTTTTCGTTTATTTGGTTATTTTTTGCTTTAGTTTTATACTTTTGATTTGATTAACTAGTCCTTCACCTTAACGGGTCGAGTATAATCACTCAATGTCAAATGAGTGCTGATTTCTATTCAAATGCTGTTCGATTTTCAGTTTAAGTCAACTCGATCCTGGTACATCTACTGCATTTCAATATCGTATCGAATCCCATTTATTTACCACCGTATGTCTGTCATCCGTAATATATATTTATTCCTTATGCACTGCTCCCCGGGGGGTTATCGGAGTGTATTGGTTTGCTGCAATGCAATTATTTTCAGACACTCCCAATTTTGTGTTAAGAGAATTTTGCTTGCTTTTATCTTTCACAGTGTTAAGTCGGCTTGCAAATTCAATCATGTTGTGGAATTTGTGGAACGCACACGATATAAGATATAAGGATTTTTCTTAAGCAATCTGAGCAGCAGAAAAGTCCACAGGCAAGCCACAGGTGCACTATCTCACTCTCTTTCTCTCACTCACTCTCTCTCTCTCTCTCTCTTGCGCTCTTTCTTTTTCTCACACTCTCTGGCTGTCTCTTTTCTTGTGCATCCTTTCGATAAACCACATAAAGGTAAAGTAAAACTTCGTTTAAGTTGTCTGCCCATTCAGTAGCTGATTTCAGGTTACGCCCCCTTAATTTTTTTTTTCTTCTTTGGCTTGGGATTCTTCTACTTGTTTTGCTTATTTTCATCCATTTTTTGTCCGCGTTTTTGTTTGTGCGCTTTCCGTGCCGAGAAATGCGCGGAATGCAAAAAGGCCGTTTGAATTGTTGCTGCTGCTGCGTCTGTGAGTGCTTCCACTGCTGCTTCTTCATCGTGTGTGGGTATAGCTGGAAATACTTGAAATTTGTTAAGCTCGCAACTGGTTTGGTTTGTGTGGCATCTTCGCCGAGAATAGGTAATTTTTGGTACAGGAAAGGGATATGTGTTTTTTTTTTTTGTACTGCTAGCGAAAATGAAAGCTGCAAGTGACACTGAAACTGGATATGAATGTGCATGTGAAGATGGCGCCAAATATCAAATGATACTGCCTGACGGTGATAAACTCTGAGTTTGTGTGTGTGTGTGTGTGTGTGTGAAAACTGTGCGCCTGTCTGTTGCCTCGTGGTCGCTGCTGCTGCCCATTGCGCCTCGTTGCCACACGAGCACTGGTTACAAGCCCACAGCGGAAGCGCTGCCACAGGCGCAACCTCAACCGCAGCAGCCGAATCCCAAGCCGAGTTCGCAACGACAACAACTCGTCGCTCGACACGACCACCCGAAGTTCTGCACGAATGGGTCTGCCAATTGGGCAACGCGTGCGCTTGGCAACATTTGTTGCTGGTTGCTTGTTGCTGGAATGCTGGGCAACATTTGTTGGCTGCCAAAATGCGAATGATTAGCAATTATTATTGCAATTATTTGTTGTATTGTCCTCCGGCCTGCTGCATTTTGCGACACAACACATCACATCACGTCCATTTGAATGTTGACGACCCAAACTTAGCTATCGGAATTATGTGACTACCAAAAGCGGGCAAACTTTCCCAGCAACTTAGCATCATCATCATTGCCATTGTCATCATTAGCATAATCAACATAATCAGCACGATTATAATTATGATAATCATCTATTCTTCAAAAAGTTGTTGCAGCTTGTCTGCACTCCCAGAGCCGCACTCTGCTTGGGGTTAATTACAGTCGCAGTTGCAGTTAAGTGCAGCTTGAGTTTATTCCTCGAGCAACTTTGCTGCACCTCTACCCCTTCGGCGCTGTGTGGCAGTACATCTAGCGAGGCAGCAGCCAACTCTGTTGCAAGCTGCTTAATTTATGCGCGAAGCGATTCCGTCTATATTGCTGATGATGTGCATGTCAAAGCATTGACAATCAGCTGACAATTCCGCCCGTGATAATTCCTCATAATTGCCTTCAATTTTGCTGACAATCAGCTAACTATGAAAATAAAGAAAAGGAGAGAAATACAAAAAGAATCGATTGAGTTTTACTAACGGTCTAACTTAATAGCTAATATATAAGTATGGAAGATATAATACATATCATAATTATCCTGAATAGATCTAATAGATGTCTGATAGATGTTTGGATGAAATGGATGAAAGACAAATGCCTCAAATATGCTTTATTTATGTATGTCTACAGAAAGTCGATGTATGTGTAATGGCTCCCTAATGTATGCTTGATGTACGTCAAATTGATGCATTATTAATGTTCAATGATTGACTGTCCGATCCTTTTGAATGCTTATCAGCTTTAATAGTGTGTTTGATGGAAGCCAAGTGATGTAAAGCTGATTGCGAATTTAAAATTCATTTGCATGCGGTAAAAATTGCATTCGCCGTTGCCGTTGCCGTCGTGCGCTTAATATATGGGAAAGTTTTGATAAGTAATAAGTTGCATTTATTTCCTCGGTGGACTCGTTGTGCAGTTGAGTTGGCATGTGAAAAGATTACTCTTGACACAACTCACAGGGACTGGGACAGGGGCAGGGGCAGGTACCATTAACTCTTTTGCAGGGCATCATCTGGTCGAGTCAGTATATAAAATTGGGGGTGGTGGTGAGGAGGTGGGATGGGTTGGATGACTATAACTGGATTCAATTGGAAAGCGGAGTGACCAAATGGCCGCCACTTGAAGACTGGCCGTGATTGCGCCAAGGCCATAAAGTATGCAACACAGCGCAGCAGAGACTGGAGCGAGGCGACGCTCATCGAATCTGAAACCGAAACAGAAACCGAAACCGTATACTGAAACGGAATCGAAATTCGTATGGCAATCGGAATCCAAATCCAAGTCCGCATCCCACGTATAATCATCATAATGGCAAATTATATATAATAATAAAATATTTCGTGTTCAAACTACAAAAACTTGCCACCAATGCAAGCGATAGTGTGTGAATGTGTTTGTCTGTGTGTGTGTGGGGGGGGGGGTGTGTGTGTGTGCGTGTGTGTATTATTCGATGAGTGCTTGAGTGTGTGTTTGTGTATGTTTTCAATAGCAAATGCGTACGTGTTGGTAGCTGTCCACAGACATTAGTCCCTTTGCGTCTCCAACCCGCTGTCTACAGTCCAGTCTCTAACTTAAAGTCAGAACCCGATCGTCTTTGTATGGCTTTAAGCCGAGTCTTTGCTTGTTGCCCATACTTCTTCTTCCTCTGTGTATGTGTGTGTGTCTCGGTTGTATACAGCGTGACAATGGCCCGTTTCCAAATCAATCGTCTGCGTGACTGCGACTCCGCCTGCACTCCTCCATCCATTGGGACCAGGTTTACTTTCGAATTGATTTCGTCGCCAGTCTCTACAACTGTTGGCATCTTTTGTGCGCTGCATGCAAAATTAGTCTACGAGACGCGCCGGAAAATCAAATGTTTGGCCAGACCTTGAGTGAACCACCCCCGAAAACTGCCACTCCCTGGCAGCGCAACCTCACTCAACGGCAGTCATTCGATTCCCTCCCATTTGCTTTGTATCATATCCGTTTCCGGCGCACTCGCCAAAATCGCATTCTATTGCGATGCGTGCGTTATCCAAATCGATATCCTGGTTGGTGATCCAGTTCAAATTAAGAATTTCTATTCCGTGGCATAAATTGGTCGGCTTCTCTCTGGCGTTGCGTGATTTGGCCAAAACAGACTAAAAGCCTTTTCTCCTTTATAGATGCTGCGCCAAGTCAATTTGCAACTTTCGCCAGCAACAGCAGCAGCAAAGTCGAACTTCATTTTGGGCGGCAAACGGCAAAGTGTTCATTTCCTTTGTGTGGTTGTTTGGCACAGCTTCCGCCTCGCCGACATCTTAACTGCTTTGGCGAGGGGTGTGAAGTGGGAGTTGGAGAGGTGGGCGGTAGGTAGGGCCATCTGGGGTGTTAACTTTATAAGTGGCGCTGTCGCGTCGTCTGTGGCTCTGCGGCTAGGTTCAAAGTTCAAAGCGAACATTTTCGATTTTGCCATTAATTAACGTGAGTAAATTAGCGGCGCAGCTGCACTTGCCACAGGAGCTACAACAACAGCCACAACAAGAACAACAACTAGTACAGGAGTCCAAGTCAAAGTCACAGCCATAGTTATAGCTGCTGCCTGGTGTCGAGTTCATTGATTTGCAATCAACGCCGGCCGTATTTGATTTATTTGCCAGGTCGACGCATTTGATCCGCGAGGAGGTAGATGCGGATTCCACTTGATGGGGTTGAAATTTGGGAAACTTTCAAAATCGCGTTTCCCCCGCACTACATCCACCACCATTGCGAAGCGCAGTTTAATAAACAACCACAAATCTTTTGAAATCTTGCAGCTTACTTTTTAAAGCAAAAATTGCTGTTGGAATGTTTTTCAAAAAATGATTTCATATTCCCAATAGCGGTTTTCGGAATTAGCGTCCTTACTAAAACCAAACTCTTTTCCTTCTCTCCTCTCTTTTGCTGTCTTGATACTGTTCAGCTTTTGGTTTTCATTCGAAGTTCTTTTGAGTTAACTTTAATATTTAATTCAATTCAATTATTTCTACAATTCTTCAAATATCGTTGAGAAAATATTCAA
Organism: Drosophila cognata; assembly: GCA_035041535.1. Classification (NCBI taxonomy): domain Eukaryota; kingdom Metazoa; phylum Arthropoda; class Insecta; order Diptera; family Drosophilidae; genus Drosophila; species Drosophila cognata. Next base: position 4,694,470 of record JAWNLC010000235.1, read on the forward strand.
CATAATTGGCATGGATGGGAAAATCTCTCTCGAAACTTTCCAGTTCGTAAGCTGATTAAAATGTTGTTGGTTTTGCAACTTGAAACGTTATCGTTTTTTAAAAGTAACGCGAAACACTTGAATGTAATTGGCGCTCTTGAAGCTGGAGGCTTGAAGCTCGAAGCTCGACAAGTGGTAATCGCTTATGCAAACGCATAAAATCATCCTCTTAGCGAACCCAATAGCGGTGTCAAAGCCAAATGTTTACTAAATGCTTTATTTGAAAAATGCTCGGCAATATTTTATTGAAGCTGTTTACGCGCTCATCAAACTCATCAGGAAAATGTGTGTGAACGACACCGTAACGCAGATAGCAACATCTGTTGATGCTATTGTTGTCATTGCTGTTGCTGCTGTTGCTGCTGCTGCTGCTGCTGCTGCTGATGACAATCAGTTGTGGAAAACAGTGGCGACATTGACAAACTGACATCAAAGACGCATCAGAATCTATCAAAATCAGAAAATCGACAAGACGCGCTAATAGGAAAAGTTGTGGGCGCAACAGCGGCGGATGATTGCATTTTCGAATGCCCTTTAACTGGGTATGATGACTTTGGTATGCAGTGCGTAATACATTCATCCAACTATTGGGCGAAATTATCTTCAAATTCGGAATATAAATAACCCCGAATTTTAGAAAATCGCCATACTTTTGGAGCCAAGGGTAACTCACCTTATTGTTCAGCGAGTATATATATATTTTTTTTAACAACCTAGCTTGGGGTCGTTTTCGTTCTTCTTTTAGTTCAGGGTATTTCTTATCATAATTTAGAAAAAGTAATAATATAATGAAAATAATAATAATATAATTTCTAGGGTATTTTCATGCTTTCATGAATGAAATGCATCTATTTAAATTAAATGTGTCACATCTTCGGTTTTTAATTACAATATATTGATATTGCTTAGCTAGTTTTATCCATATTCAGTTAACAGGTTGTTTTTGTGGCGGCTGCCAGTATCGTTCTCATTTCAGGTTGCATGTGGCATGTTGTATTTTGCATTTTGCTTGTGATGTGTGTCCGCCAATCTTGGGCATAAAAACGATTTAAATGACATTTGCGTGTGACATGTAGCTGCCAATCTTGGGAATTAAAACTATTTAAGCGACATTTCCGATGAATGGTTGACTGACTTAGTGAATGAGTCAGTAAATGAGTGACTGACAGAATAACAGACTAAAAAACTGAATGGCTGACTGGATGAGTGAGTGAATGAGCGCTAAGTTCTGTTCGTCTATCTGTCTGTCTGTCTGTCTGTCTGTCCGTCCGTTCGCTTAGGCCATGAATCAACTAGATGGCCTGGTGGAATGGAGTCTTTGCTCACAAGACTTTGTTATGGACGTTAGCAACGTCTTTATTTACCCGCTGCTCTCAGCTTTTCAGCTCAAACTCTCTAAATGCAGCAGCAGTACCCCCCTCCCACCATCCCAACTTGGACTTTGACTTTGACAGCAACTTTAGCAACAGCTTCAATTCGTACTGAATTTTCATCTGGAGCTCTGCATACTTAATGCATTTGCATTTTCATTTCCATTTTATTTCATTGCTTTAGTTTTGAGCAGGACTTCGTCTGTCGTGCAGCTCCTCACTGCCGCAACTTGTGCTTTGTTCTCGGCCAAATTTGCCCATTTCATCCAATTCACCCCATAACAACTCCGCTCCCCGCTCCCCCCCGCTCCGCTATGCACATTCACTGGCTATTTGCTGTATGGCTTGGCTTGTGTTTGCTTACTTTCATTTGTTTACTTGTGTTTCATTCGGTTAAGTGCTTCCTAGATTGTTTTGCCCGCGCCTGCAGACGGCCGCTTCTCGCTTCTGGCTTCTCACTTTAACTTCTTCATTTTGATATTGCTGCAGTTGAGCAGCAGAAAGATGAGATTCGGATGCAACCATCTCCATATCCATTTCCATTTTCATTTTGGAGTACTCAGTCAGTTATTATCTGTTAAGCAGACTGATTCGCAATGCGTTGGCAGCTTCAACTCACCAGTTGTTAACAACATTGTTGAGGATTACGTGCGTCAGCTCGGATGCTAAACGGCCAAACCACACACACACACACACACACACGCACACACACACGCACACACACACATATTCAACTGAAGTCGATTTGCATAGTTTATTCTGCGGCGCTTTGTTGTTATCACCGATCCATTGGCCATAAATATTCATCCCTTATGCATACATTATTTTAATGAATTATTGATTTCATTCAATTTGATAGCATTGCCTGGAAACTAACCGAAAAATGTCGAACCTCGTACACTCTGCAGTGGATATTTAAATATATATAAAACAACCATGATACAATAAATTTACATATGATATTAAAAATTTCGGAAATGGCATCGAGCTGGCGACGAGTTACGTAAAGAGGAGCTATGCGAAGCGAGTTACGTAACGTGCAACGGAAGCAACGAAATGCCGCGAAAACCATAATAGGAATTTTTTCTTTTTTTTTTAATCCCGATATGAGCCTTTAACAACTTCAAAACATTTTCTTTCATAAAGATAAGAAAGAATAATAGGTCTTAAGGCATGCCGGTTTTTTCATAGATTGACTCGCGAGTGACTTAATCATAATCATATTCGAATAAGGAACTTTCTTTTAAGCCTTTCATAAAAAGAAAAGGTTGGGCTCAATTGCATGATTTTTTAATATATTCCCATTTTTATACCCATTAGCAAATAAACAAATGGAATATCAACAGCATATCTGTATATTATCTTTAACATGTAGTATAAATATCTATTCGAGCTTATACTCTAACTTTTCCCTTTCTCTCACCGTTTCTTGGGATTCATTTTCATATAATTTATAATGCCTAATGTACATTGAATAGATTTTGGGGCATTGTTGGAAGTAGTTCATTGCATTGAATTTGGTGTCTGCTTTATGTATCTCGGTTTTGGGCACAAAGTATTGTGTGGTTTTTGTGGCCTTAAATAGCACTTTAGTGTGTGTCCTCTGCGTGTGTGTGTGTGTGTGTGTGTGTAAACGCATTAATAGCAATATTCAATTATATCGATGCCCCCAGACCGGATGCAAAGTGAGGCAAATTTAGCCTGTGTCCTTTTTTGTATATTGCTTTTAGCTCAACATTTTTATAAGCGAGGTGCAGGCTCATCAACTCCTTCACTTACATATTTTCATATATATATATACATATATATATGTATGTGGCACTCCTGTGTGGCCTCTGTGTCATTTTAATGGATGACAAGAATATTTTTATGGCCTTTCTCCAGCCATTTGCCCCACTAGCCCCATTCGTCGCCTTTGAGCACTGTCTCCTGCCAGTGCATATTATTATTTATTGTATTAAAAATCCATTAGTGATTTTCGAAATATGTGGTTTCCATCTCTCATTTTCCATTTTCATTTGACGTCAATAAAACCGACAGCGGCCCGTTCACTCTTCACCTGGTTCACCTTTAAGCGGTCGCCATATTGTAGTCACTAATTGCATTTTGGTTGAGCCAATGAACGCTTATTTTTCAGGTGGCACAATCTGGCCCCGATTGAGCAGCCCTTGCCCCTCTGAGCCAAAGTCTGAGTTGGGCTCAGCTAAGAGTGTTGCTAGTTTATGTTATTGCGGTTATTGCAGTGCAATCGACAATCATTTATAAAAGCAACTTCAGTCAGATAATGTTGCAATAGAAAATGATTGATTAAATGATCAATTCTATTGGAAGTGCATTCAAACTAATGGTTAGCAATTAGCGAAGTGCCAAACGGAAGCAACTAGTTGATTAAGTGCAGCTTTACAGTAAATAAGGGAGCATCAAGTAACTTCAGTTAATAATGGCAAGTGTATTACGAAAGATAAGCTAATGAGGAATGGCTGTGGAGAGCGCGTGATTTTCAGTTGATTGCCTGAGTGCATTTAGTCAACTGCAGAGCTTAAATGCACTTAATTTGCGATTTTAAATGCCACGCCCTCCACACATCGCCCCCTCAGCTGTGCATACGAATGCGTCAAAGGCAAAGTTGCTCCACTTATGCATAAAGCAAGTTGCAAATAAATGCGCTGGCACCATGGTCGGGGGCTGGCCAAGAAAGGGGGTCTAAAGGGGGCGAATCCAAGTGCTAATATCTCGTTTCGGTATTTTGCCTGTTGCCAGTTGTCAGATGCGATGGATTAAAGTTGCTTGCATAATTTCGGACGCATAATGATGCTGATGCTGACGCTGCACAATAAAGCAAGGAGGCAGCAGGAGAGGCAGAGAGAGGGGTAAGGAGAGGCGAGAGGGAGGCATCAGTCAACATCAGACTACTCGGGCATTAATAAAACTTTTCAGTCAAACAACGCAACGCCCCACAGTGGCCACCGTCTGCCCTTCCAGATTCCCACTTCCCGTTTCCCATTTCCCGTTTCCAGTTTCCCGCTTCCTGGTCCAGGGCGGCAGACAAACAGACAAACGAACGGCGTCCGAACAGGGATGAGATTTAAGCTGGGAACGTCAAGCCACTGATTGGGGTCATTATTAAATAAATTGAAAGGCATTTCTGTTGACATGCGAATGGCCCATGATGGGCGAGCTTCACTTTCAACAACTCAACACCATACACACACAGACACACACACATACACACAGAGACACAGGCACGGATACACACAGCAAAACAGAAGACGGCGCAACGAGGAACAAGAATATAAAGAAGATTCCAAGTGCCTTAGTTGTCTTTTGTGGCAATTGAGAGGGCTCCATTCAATCTTTCAACATGATAAACATCCTAATGCACACTGGAAACAGCAACCCACACAAACACACATCAATCGATTCGACTCTGAATGGACTCGGCTCTTTTCCTGTATGAAGCATTCGGCATCTGAGTAAATTAAATTGCCAAATAGTTGATAATGCGCAACAAAGGCCAAATCACAGATGCAAGTCAATGAAAGTTGCAAAGTTCACACTGAAGAATGAATAATCCAAATATTACTCCTTGGCTAAAATAATGCCCATCAAGAAAATCTCAGTCTCTACTCAAAAAAAAAAAATGTAAAGAAAGAAAAGCCATCAATTACTACACATAGAGCAGAGCTATATTATAGGAATATTAAGAGTATGATCGACTTAAATACTTAATCGCCCGTTCTCAAATTGATCGGATGTTGATGACGATGAAAGGAAACCCATGTGGTTGATGATGACATTTATTGTGTGCTACAATCTTGCGGCATATTGTTGGAGTTACGCGTTTTATTACAAGCCCAAGTGGCACATGAACCGTTAATTGGCCCATAACTCAGTATGAGTGTTGGAATGCAATTGAATGCTGAGTAATCACTGGGGAGCAATCCGAAGTGTTGGCTCTTACTTTGGATTTCAGCTGGAGTGTGGGTCGTGACCCAATGGGCGGTACTGGAATTAGCTGGCAGGTGGACGAGCAAAGCGACAAGGCGGCGAAGCGACCAAAGCCTGCTCGAAGGTTTTTAATTGAAAGCAAACAACACTTTCGCTATTTGAAGCTGGAGCAAAAGTTGTATGGCCTAAAGTCCAGAAAATGTTTTTTGCATGCGTGTCGCTGACAACAGATAACCAAAATGCGGCAGACACGAGGAGCGGGGGTGGTTTGGTGCTGCTTCGGGCATTAAAGTGAAAAACAATTGAACCCTTGGGCAAAATTGGTTTTGACAATGTAAATAAATAAAACACAAGCATAAATATTTACTGCTGGCGGCAGCAGGAACCGAAAATCGGCTAAAAAGGAGGTGCAAGTGGGGCGAAGTAAAAGGAGATTGGGGTGGGCGGTGGCGATGGAGCTGGATGGTAGTACAAAAGGGACCAGAACCCTGACCCAAAGCCTTGTTGTGCCCGAATAAAGTATTTACAGCCTACTCCAAAAACTGACGTAAACGTAGAGATTACTGCTGCCAAGCCCCCAATACTCCAACCCCAATTCCAACCTCCTCCACTCAGCAAAAGAGGTCTTCACCCCTGCATGACCCGCAGCTGGCCGACCTTTGCCAGTTACCTCCTCACCCTTGGCTACCAACTTGAGCTTTGTCTTTGACTTCTACTGTTGCCAAAAGGATTTGCAGCTCATTTCATGCCAAGCGCACGTGTGCCCAGCTCGTTAGTTCTCAGTTCTCAGTTCCCAGTTCTCAGCTCCCAGTTCCAAGTGGCCACAGGTCAAAGCTCACTTTCGAATCTTCGGTTTTTAACCCTAGTGCTAATATTTGATTGTGCTGCTAGTTTAATGGGCAGCACAAATTTTCAACTGTCTTTTGAAGAAATTTAAAAAGTTTGCAAATCTTTCAGCCAAAAGAAATTATACAAAAAAAAAGTGATTGAAATAAATCAAGTAGATTTCATTTGAATTGTTTTTTTCTTGTTAGCCAGTTGAATTGTTGTGATCGAAATAAATAAATACATAAATCAAAAGTTCAGTTTTTTAATGCTGCCTTACTTGTAAAATAATGATATGCAAAGTTATCAAATTATTGTACAGTTCTGGTTAATAGGATAAACAGAGCTGTGTATGAGACGTGGGTAATAGATAATTAAATTTAACGTTATTATTATTATAGACATGACCAGTGAACTACTAAGGAATTCTCATCCATTTGATTGTAATGCGATTATATAGGCCTAATTTACAAACAGATAAGACATAAACCAAGCATGTTTGTGAATAAGCAATTTGTTTAACGTGTGCCCCCAAATAGTTTACCAGCAAAGCGCCCAATTGTAATTTAATATTAAAGAGCATTAATAGATGAAGTGGCTAAGGCCGGAAAGAGTAAGCGAATAAGCTATTAGCTGGCGAGGGGGACTATAAGTGTGGAAAAGAGGCTTTTGGTAAAGACCAGCTACGAATCGGCCATAATAATTTTCCGCGTAATTTATTTCAACATAATAATATCATATTTTACACGCACACAAATAGAGTGTGTGTGTGTGTGTGTCTGAGAGACAGAGATAGAGAGACAGGGAGAGAACGGTAGAGCAAGAAAGAGGGAGAGAGCGTTGTTGTAGGCGTTTGCTGGAGACGGATTTGGAATCGCTTCCGTTGAATAATTTAAACGGCGCACATGTGCGCGAAAAAGATGCCGAGAGCACGGAGCTGGAGGTCACGTTAAAATGGGCGGAAGACGATTATCAGACAGTTTGCACACAATGTTGACGTCGAACCGGGAGGCGAGCTGAGGGGTGGAGCAATGGAGGTTTCAAACTTGGGTTGGAGTTTTGGGGGTTAAGCACACATTTATTGCCAAAATTAAATGACAATGTAGTTGAGAAGCCATAGACAATAGCAGGAGTATGGGGAGGGGGAAGGGGGAGGGAGTGCTGTCTGCGTAGATAGATGCGGCTGATTTTGTTGGAGGGACTTGGGGGGTTGGGGGAGTTATTGCTTGAAGTTGGGGTAGAAGATAGCAGGAGCAGCAACTCAAGCTTAACAATTTTTCAACAAGTTTTATGCAATTTCTTTGCCCTCACACACATACACACACACACACATGCACACACACTTATATATCCCATTGGCATACATACCACCATTCGCCTCCTCTGCTTGTCTGGGCTTGTGTGGCACTCGCGGCATTACTCCAAGTGTAAAGGAATTTGAACGCTTTGCCGTTAAATGCCGCTCACAGCTGCATATTGTTTGGGTTAACTGTGGCAGAGCTCCGCCTCTGTGGGGGTGGTTGGTCGGTGCTGGCTTCTACGGCATGTAGCATTGGGGTTGGATGAGGTTGACTTGGGTTTTGTTGGTTTGGGTTGGGTTGGGTTGTAGAGGGCAGGAGGGGACGTCGTCGCTTTTGTTCAACTTTTGCGTAAGATTGCGCAGTAAATTGTAGAAAATTAATTTTCATGTTGAAAACCTGCAAATTACGTGGAACGAGCGAGATAACAATAACAATGCGTGCCAGAGCAAGAGAGAGAGAGGGAAAGAGAGAGAGAGAGATAGAGAGAGAGAGAGAGAGAGTGGGAAAAAGCGCCGAGTGCAAACTCAAGTAGTTGGTTTTTGTCAATTAATTTCTTCAATGTATTTTGCCTAATTGAAATTTTATGGCCTCTCCTATAAATATATACATATATATGTATATATATATAATATATATACATATGTATAACATAATATATATTTTATAAATATATACACTTTGTAATGTAAGAAATTTAAAAATGCTGACCTGGCCTAAGGGATGAAAGTTCTTAAAACAGCGGAAATGAAAGGACTTTTCCTAAGACAGAAAAATACTCATAATTTGGTCAAAACCTTGCGTGTCCTGGCGAAACCTGTGTCAAACACTTTGTTTTGACCAGGCCTACCAACTGGCCAAACGACATTAAAATCGTTCTCACAGTTTGCGAGTAAACAAGGATGTTGTAACATCGACTCTGCCTGCACTCAAATTTATAGCCGTCTATAGATTCCAACGCATCGTGGAAAATCGGTTAGGATTTTGCTGAGCTAGTGCTACTTTTGCAGAACGAATACAGATAGGCTTGCGGCTCACAAGCAAACAAAATTGTTGCATACTTTGAGGAGCACACAGAAGCCTCGCCGGTTTTCCAACTGGGGTATTGGTAGTAGTAGGTCTGTTCATTGATTTACAAGTGTATAGTTTTAATGCATTGCACACTATTCTTATAAGAATCCTCGACACACATTTCAATTTACGTCTACGTTGTAAGCATTTGGACAGCATTTGAATGAGGGTGAGGAGAGGGGATAGCAGTTTTGCTAAAGCTGGTCAAATGCAATACTTGTATGACTATTTATCATGTTCGCAAAATCCTAGTTAACAACTGTTATTCAGCTGGAGTTCATTTAAGCGATTACATAATCAATTATTGTGAATGAGTGGCTCGAATTCGCTCATGAATACAATCAAATACAGCTTTGAATATACAATGCCAATCATATACAATACATATACAATTTGACCATTTAATGCTCGCCTGATTGTTTTTACCATGTCAACAACAAAAACCAATTGCGAATTTGATTGAGAGCGCTCGACTATTAGCTACCTTATACCAAGAGATATGTATGCAATTATTACAAATATTTTATATAAATTTGAGAAACATATGTTTGTTATTGCATGCTATAATCATATCCATTACACATACACTGGATTAAGCTTATGAGTCGCATTTAATCCATTCAATAAGTACAGGGTATAAGAGCGATCGCAATTCCATTCATATCAATCGTATTGCTAATAGCAAACACACCCGTTAACTGATTAAATATATTTAATCCGTTTTGTTCGATTCATTTTGCGTATTTTGATATATGATTAAATGACACTTAATGTCATTTTGGCCTAAGCGGATTTCGAAAGAGACGCAACAAATAAGCCTCAAAGTGCTGCAGCGAGAGTGAAATTAAGCCCAGTTGTGGCTGGACCCAGACAAGTCCACACACATACACGCACACGCACACGCACACGCACACACACACAAACACACACTCACACTAAGCCCAACTGGGTACAGTTTGATGTCATAACTGTCTTCAGGCAGCTCCTAGCGATGTGGCAAAAGTAATTTTAGCTGCGACCAGATCTAAGCAATTATAATACTTGATATTTTTTGTAAAATTATTTATACAAAACAAAAATAAACATTCATAAATAAAGAACGATTAACGGTATATGCCTTAGCCATGCAGTTCAAGGTACCCAAAGGTAAAATGCATATTAGAGACTAGATGACTTCAAAATCCGACCACAATTTCATAGGGGCTTGACTCTTAAGGACATAATCGCAAGCGAACAGAAAACGTTTTCAACACAATTAACACCCGGTTTGAACACAATCCAATTGACATATGAGTGTGCGTGTGCGTGTGTGTGTGTGCGTGTGTGTGTGCGAATACTGCATAGACTTATTACGAGCCTTAAGTCAGTGCAATCAACGGCTTAATGTGATTTGTTAGTTAGCATAACAGCCCTGTCTGGGTGCTTAGCCAGGAGCAAAGCTGGCAAGGATTAGGCGACCACAACAAGCATACATAGAAAGAGATGAGGATGGGGAGAGGGGCCGGTGCAGAGATACGGGGCAACAGGCGGCTGCTTTAGTGCCTACTTTGTACCGTTTTTTTCTTTCTCGCTTGCCATTTGCAATCGTTTTTGTTGACATCGCCGCGTACAAGCCCGTATCCAGCCACCCTCCGCCCTCCACCCTCCACCCCGCAGAGCATCCTTCACCTGCCCCCTGCTCCTCTCCTGCTCTGCCCAGGCTGTTTGGGTTATGCGCGTTTTTGTTGTTAATTACAATTATGATAATGAATCTTACAAAAGACTAATTAGTATGTTAAAAATGTTGGCGCGCACAAAAGCTGCGAATTTATATTTTTACCTGTCGCCCCACTCACATGTCTGTGTGTGTGCGTGTGTGTGTGTGTGTGTGTATGTTGGGGGTGTATTGTTTTCAAGAGCTCCACTCTTATGTGTGTGTCCCCTTTTGAATGGGCCACAATCATAAAGCCAAAGCAACAATATCCACAGCAAGAGCAAAAATAAAACAAACAACAGGGGAGAAATGAGTGGCTTCAACTTGATGTTATTTAATATGTTGCAAGCAATTTTGAATGCCGTTACCGCGGCCTATATGTATGTAAGCATGTATTTATATGTGTATCTGTGTGTTTGTGTGTGTGTGTGTGTGAATGTGAATGTTGACCTGAAAGTATGTCAAATCATTGGAAAAAGAAATCCAAACTTGAGTGTGCGTTATGTCAAGTCAAAACAGTTGAAACTGTTTATGGGAATATTGAAGTAAAAGTTATACTACTGAGTACTATTCAGATTGATTTCAATTTTAATATATAATTATATATAATTCATTTAAATTTAAATTTGCCAGCTCAACTCGAGCACCATAAGGCGTGCCCAATTGTTTAATTGAGACAATTCACTAAAATACGCAATGGTTGGTTCCGTCTCTCTAATCCTTCCCCAAGCTCAGAAACAATTTGCATGTGAGTCCTGCTTTTGTAAATGTTGATCCGCATAATTATTATAATTAATTGGGCTGCAATATATTTTTGTTGCTGGATATGCAATTAGACTCTGCACTTATGGTGAAATGTAAAATTTGTGCTGTGGCTATGCAGATAATTTGAGAGGCAGTTAATATGTTCTAAGCAGTGATCACATGCAGATAACGGACTGTTGGCAGTCGGGCAATTATCTCATTGTTGTGGTTGTTATCGGATGACGAGCTGGTTAAGTAGTCAATGAGATGAAGCTCTTAATTTAATTGGGTAATTCACACACATTAATTGCTCGAAGATAATAACTAATGCACATATTGTGCGTCGATAAAAATATCATATTCCAATTGTAACAATTAAAATGCCTACGACATTAATATTCAATTGATGCGGTTTGTCTGCAAATTAAATGCATTTAAAATGTTGCACGCATATGAAATTATTTATTTGAAATTTCAATTAACTGGCAACGCGGACAACAACAATTTATTACACTAATCTGTACAAGATAACAAATTAAACACGCCGACAGCTAACACACACAGCCAGACAGACATATATATGCATTTTTGAAGTACACATTTATGCTGACTCTTTAAGCGACTTAGCTGATTTGCCTGCTGCAGACGACACATGAATTAGCCACACAATCACACAATGCCGGCATCGATAACAACACGAAACACACACACACACACACACACACACACAACAGGCTTCAGCAGGTATTGGCTTTAACACAATTCTTTGGCTCTTTTTTATTTGTCATTTGCAACCCAACGAGTTGTAGATTTTGATTTTCGATTTGTGCTCGGCATGCCTGCATTTGCATAGCTAACAAGCAAGAATGCTCCAGTCGAGCACGCACGACTAGCAAATACCCTGTTCCCAACACTTTGCCAATTACCAATCTTAAAAGACGATATCGTTTACACGCAAACTTGATCTTGATATGAGAACTACAATTTCATATATGATGACTCTGACTTTCATTTGTTATCTCATTATAGTCTCTGGTATTATTGGTATTTGAATGGACTGGCATGGCTATATGAGCTCGGCGATTGATGCTGATTAACTAAATATATATATTTATATATGTATATACTTCAAGGAGTCGCAGCTGGTCTCCTTTGTCTCTTGCATACTTTTGCACAGCCTCAATATATCCCTATTAGCCATGTGTTCCGCACACATACAGACACACAGCCAAACACACACACTTCCATATATCTACAGCTCAACCCATAATCTACTCGCTCGCTATCTCCGCTTTCCAGAACGATTTAGAGTTGAACTTTCCGATGGCAGTCTTCAGTTGAGTCTCAAATCGATTAGTTGTGTAAAATATAATTTGTTTATAATTTGAACAACTGAACGATTCGAGTTGGTTTCAAACGATAATCCGGCACAAGCTCTACTGCAATCGATTATTTAATTTAATATAATAAAAATATTTTATTACTTACTTTAAGCTTTCTTAAACTGTGACGTCCATTGACCTCTGTGTTGGGCTAACTAGTATTAAATTCGTACAGGTTGCCACATTTAGCATATTATGGCCGGGCACTGAAGTCGAACTGGCCAACAAGCCGACGCAAGGACAAATACGGATGGTCATTTGGACATGTGCTCCTCTCCTGTTTCCCCTGATCCTTCCTCATCCGTTTCGTATCCTTCTTCTCGTCGCGCTCCCATGCATCCGCCTATCCGGATATGTGTATTCGTTGTGTTGTGTACATGCGGATGTTGTACGATGCTGTTTATGCCTTTTACATTTTCTGGCGAAATGAATTCTATGCAGCCTGCCCGGCATCAGACTCAACAGTAAGCAGTAAGCAGTAAGCAGCAAGCAGCAAGCAGCAGGCAACAAACATCGCCAGCGCACTGTGAAATTTCTAACTTCCGTTTTTTGCAAAGTTGACAACATGTCCGACCAGCTGCATGCCACCCGTTTCCCTGTCCCTGCTCCCGCCCAAGCAACGGCCTCTTCACAGCACCCGTTGACCAATAAACTGGCTAGCTGTCTGATTCTTCACAATTTTCAACCCGACCCTCTCATTCTTGACCATAGGCATATCCTAGACTTCTATATGTCTAGATATCTGGTTGAAATTAAATACATATTTAAACGATAATTTGAAATTTGATCCATGAATTATGAGTATGTATTGTTCAATTTTGTCAGCCCATTTACAGGCGAATAACTTTAAGCCTTCGCCTTATTATTGATCAGGTATCTAATTTCAATTATTATTGTTAGTTGTTGTTATTAATAGCACAGAGAAAATTGAAAGAAATCAACAACAAAAAAAAGTTCTTATATTATTTTAGATTTATCATCATATTTCATTGTTCTTATCAAAATGCCTAAAGTTATGAATATGCCGCTCACGAACTGTGCTAGAGGAAAGAGTATTCCAACTTTTGCGCTTAATATATGGTTGGGTGCTGTTTTTTGTGTTTTATTTGCCGACGAGCTTACAAATGCTTTGGCATTACTGCAGCTGCCTCGTCCTGGCTACAAAACTATCACACACTTAAGCGCATTACGGCGTAAATTTGAGGGCACTCTGGCTATGCAATTGCGAATGCGGTGGCTGCCTCAGCAGCGGGCCAAATGCAACAAATTTAATATTTTAATGGCTGCTCTGGAGAATCATAATTGCATTAAAAGTTACAAATACTAAAACAGAAATAAAACAATATCTCTTTTGTCTTTGCAGTTGAAAACTTCAATGAGGAAGTTTTGTACAGCAAACCAAATGCAAAGTAACCTTAGCAAAAATTAAACCAACATAGGTAAAAATTCAATTATGTTTGTGTATTTGACACACAAGGCTTGGCCACTTTGTTAAAAGCCAACTATTTTGGAATTCGATTATGTTTGTTATTAACTTTTACACTGTTGAAATCAAATTAGCCTTGATACTCGAAGCAACATAATACACACACACAGTTAATAGACACACACAATACAAATATTTCGATATTTTAGCCAAAAACAAGACAATATCTTCTCGCCAATCGGTTGCGATTCAAGTGGTTAGTCGTGCTTAAGATTTTTACAAAATCTGAAACAGCTTCTATTTGTGTAGAAAGCATTTGTGGTTAATTTAACAAAATTGTTAGTGTGCGTTTATTTCATTTCCCTTAACTGCGATTCAATTTTGTGCTCCTCCAGCCGGTAAGTGAAAGTATTTTGCAATTGAAACTGTTCAAATCTTTTGCCAGCTTAAAGGTGAAATGTGAACTTAGCCTGGTTGGTCTGTGCTCTGCTCTGGGCATTTGATAAAGTCACAGCGCCTCCACCTATCTATTTACCTACCTACATACACAAATACACACATACACATACACATGTATATACACACGTCTACCCCCTTCTGTAGCAGCTGGAATGCTCTCGGTTCCGCTTGTCGTTGCCATAATTCCCGTGCATTGTGCGTCCGCATCCGCAGCCGAAAGAAAATATTAAAATAAATTTGAATGAAAATGTCTGCAAAGATTAAATCGCCATGAGCCGACGTCGTCTGCAATTCCCAGACGTTTGCTACCAAAAAAAAAAAAAAAAAAAAACCATTACTGCCCCCTGCCCAATGCCCCTGGTCCCAGCAACCCCGTCCTCGGCCTTTGCCACGCCTCTGTTTGCCCCTCAATTGCAGTTGTGCTGTTGGGATTTTTTTCTGTTGTTATTTTTTTTTTTTTTTTGGCTTATTGTTGCGGCGTCGCCGGCTTCCTCTTGAGGGTTCCTCCAGCTAGCTGCTCGCTGGCCTGGCAAAAATAATGCGTATCCGTTGCGGATTCTCCTTTTGCCTCTCCTCCTCCCATACGACCATACTCCGTTCTTCCCGCTGCTTGCCGCACCCCCTCTCAGGCCTTAATTTGTTTATTTGTTTGCCGTTGCTCGCTTTCACCTTTAAACAATTCCATTTACAAGCGGCGACAAATTTCAGTTTTTATTACTTTTGTTGTGTTTTTGTTTTTGTTTTTATTTCTGGGGGAATCCTGCGGCTCACCTTCATTTTGTGTGTGTGCCTGGACACTTGCCTTTTGGCAATAACAATAAATAAGTTAATTTAAATACAATAAACACAATTGAAGCTGTCGCCAGTTGGACAGCAACTGCAGTCGAAATGTTAACCAACTACTTAACAAATACAAAGTTATGTATTTCAAGTTGATTCAGTTTCTTACTTACAATCGCAACAAATCGTGCAGTGCACCGCAGAATATTTAACTCATCGTATATTTAATACTTTACTAAATTATAGTGAACTTGCTTTCTTAAACTGTCACGTTTAATTCAATCTCACCTTAACGTAGTCATGGATGCAAACTCTTAAATGTGGGACATGGAGGATGATTATGAACTGCATGGTTGAGATCGATCAGCTGATCTCCAAATGGAAGGCTCGAAAGTTCTCGATCGTGGCACACAATTCGATTGTGTCGAGCGGTCTGCTGCCCTCGATCTTTGACTGGCTTCTGATGACTGCAGACAGGCAAACAGGCACAAGCCGAGGTGATGTTGCAGCTGCGCATCAAAGATCTGGCGCTGATGAACAGTCTGACCACATCGCTGCAGCACATCTACACATTGCCGCAGACCGGTCTCGCCGTGGACGTTAATAGGGGTCGAACCAGCTACAGTATCTTCTTGCAGCACGATGGCAGCATTATGGTCAAGGAGCGGCACAGACTGCACGTACATGTTTAGGCCACCGAGACACGGATAGCTGCCGGACAGGAATACCTCTTCGATGAATTCACATTGTTGACCGATACTGAAGACACCCTGGCCTATTCGAACGAGACGACTTAAGTCATTTTGGATACGTTTCTGCATCTGGTATTGCAAAATCATGTTACGCATATAGTTAACAAACACAATCAATTCCAGATAGACCAAGTTAACACTCAACACGACACTCACTTACCGAGAAACACCTGCATGCTGCTGTCTGCGACACCAATTCGATTTCACTATCGAAATACACGAATACGTCTCAAACGATTCCCACAAATGACACACAAGACTCTTCAACACTTAAGATACCATTCCATTGAAAACTATTGTTTCTTGAATATATCGAGAAACGAAAAGAACAAATAAAAAAAATAGGATAAAACACACACACAAGAAATGACCATGTTGCTAAAGGGTAGGGTAAGACTAGTAGCGATATTCCGAATGCAAATCGCTTGGAAAAATGCCGAACTCGAGGGTTGCCGCCCGGAAAAACCACTTGGTGGAAATTGCGCAAACACAAGACGGTGTGAAAAGTTCTTAACGCTCAAACGCATCCCCAACACACACAGCGAAGGACTCTCTACATTGCAGCAGGAGCAGCATCAGGCGGACAATGCTTTCATCCTGTTCCTAATTTCGCTTTTCAAACGTTTCAGTTGAAGAGACCCCTGGCGAAAGCAATCATCAATTCAATTACGAGAAAGTAAGGAGGCAGGCCACAATTAATTAGTTTCCTAATTGTCACAAGTAGCTGCGAAGCTAACGAGCGCAAATTTAGACATTTTTAAGACCTAAATCGAATTTGATAAAGTCGAATCTTAAAGTTGATCAGATTGATGGTAGTTTGTATTTAAACTTGTGCCCGTTTTAGTGGCTGTTACCCTCAACTGAAATCGACTTTCGCCCAGCCAAAAAAGTGAGCCATGTTGCAAGTTGCAAATGTGCATAAGATAAATGGAGCACAAAACGCTTTGAGGCAACATTAAAAGGCAACCAGGCATCAGCCGTTGCATCGCTAGCTGACAGTGGCGCCATCTGCCGTTGGTTGGTTGGTCTACCTGTCTGTCTAGCTATCTGACTCCTGGATGCCTGACTCCCTGTCCTGGCTCCCTGTAAAAAGTCATTCACTAATGGCTCGTCAGTGCAGCATCTGAATGTCTAGGCCCATAGAGCGGTGGGGGATTGATTAGGGGGCACGGAGGCTTATGCATGTTTGTCTCTATGTTTGTCTCTATGTACTTATGTATGTATGTATGTAGTTATGGAGTGCGATGATATGCTCCGGCCACATCCATTTGTATGTGCACTTCAATTGGCAACATGTGGCGCTTTTATTAAAAATTCATTTAAACTCACACACATAGATATATGGCTTCTATGGTATATAGGCAGAGGCAGACATAAATTTTAGGGGCAGTGGCCAATGGTTGCTGCAACTCGCAGCTCGCTGAATAGTTTGGCATTGGCTCCGTCTCCGGCGCCGGCTCCGGCTCATCTTGGTGAACCGTCCAACCGGCATTCGTTTCCCTTTTTTGCTTTTTAACTCGGGCCGCTCCACCCCTCCTACATATGCCACCGGCTCTATCCGGTTTGACCTTCAGCAGCTGCCACATATTCTTTGAGAATTTAACTGGCTGCGTCACGCCCCCAAAAATGCCTACAAATGCCCAATTTACTGTACTTCATTCACTTCTTCTATTTCTTAAAGCGCCATTTTCATACGCTTTTTGTTTGTTGTTTTGGGGCAGTTTTGGAGGTCTTCGAAAAGTATTTTGACCCGCATTCGCATAGATCTATGTGATGGATTGCTAAAATACGAGTCGCTGATGGAAATGGAATTGGCAATTGCAGCTGCCGTTTAAAGCTATAAATTGTGCGAATGCAAATATAACATTTGTTAAAATAGCCAATTTCTAACGAATATTGCTTTTCATGAAGGTTCTTTATTTTAATTTATTTCGGGAACTTAACTTTACTAAACTTACATAAATATATATATGTATATATGTATGCTTGTGTGTAATATGTACATACATATATTATAGTTAGACTGCGCCCTAATGTGAACTGAGACCAAAGTAAAAGCGAGAAAGTCTGTGAATCCAATGTGTCAAGGTGAGTAGTGAGGAAAATGAGAGCTAAATCTGATGCAGGCTTATTTGTAATGGGTAGGAAAAGTGGAAGGGTTAGAGGAAGATGTATATGAGTGAATGTGAAGCGAAACAAAAACGCAAATATTTTCCATGTTGGTCAAGTCGAGTGAATTCGTTGAGTGTCCCTGGCACGAAATGGCAAATGAAGTGGAAGCCTGACATTTCACACACTGTGAACTCTGGACTTCCCCCACGCCGCCTTTCAGCATTCCGTACTCGCTATTGCCCACATGTGACTGTGAATGATGGAGGATGAGCAAATAAGCCAACAAATAAACAGGAGAACAACCAACCAAACAAACAAACCAACAAACAAACAAACAAGCAATGCGAAACGAAACGAACAGCAAAATACAAATAAACCAAACAAAAAAAAATTAAAATAAATAAAAAAGTGAATAAAGGGCAACAAGTGCGGGCAAGCAGCAGCAGCATTCGGCTTCAAAGGCGGGATGCCTTCGCTGCTTGAGGAGGCATAGAAGTGATTGGGTCGAGGTTGTTTGCTAAATTTTAACTCGAAAATCACATAAACAGAGTGTCCCCTGGCCGACTCGTTCGTTAGAGCCATTGTATTGTCGTTCAAGTGACGAGACATGCTTCACGTTCACACACCCCGCACCCCGCCAGTCCCAGGAAAACCCTATTCAAAATACTGTACATACCTAGCTATCTACACACTGGCAAAACTTGCAAACTGGTAAACTGGCGTCGCATCAAAAAGCTACTTCATTATTACGCTCGATTGTTTACTTGTTGTTCGTTTTGTTGCTGTTGCTGTTGTTGCTGTTGTTGTTGTTGTTGTTGATGTTTCTCCGCCTGGTGGTCAGCACTCTGCTGCACACATACTTACGCATACTCCCACTCAAGTTGCACGACTGCTCAATTCTCTGTGATCACGAACATTTTGTTTTGACGACGAATATCATCAATGAACATGAAAATATTAAGAAAATCTTTGTAGTTTCAAATCCAGCACATTACGCGTCTTTTTAAGAACTTTGTGTTAAACTAAAGTTATAACTTTTATTAATAATAATATGAGTCTTTACTTACAATCACTTATGGAATTGTAACGTATATGCGACCTAACACACACACATTAGGATCAAATTATTGCTGATCGTGTTGCAAATTGCTGCGTTGCACAAATTCAACAGTATCAGCAGCAAGTATAAAAACGTAATAACAATAAAAACCCAATACTATTTTTAATAGTTCGTGTATCGAGCAAACTTTTATTTATGTTGAGGTGCAGACATCAACATTATTATTATTATGCGAATCTTTGTTGGGTTGAGGCCTTCTATAAAACATTAAGGCTATACAATCTGCTCTGATGTGCTTAAATGATTATTTCCCATTATTACAAAATCGGCAGATTGATGAAGAGATGAAGAGATCTGTAAAATTCGAAGTGTGTTCTTCGTTTTAGAAAAATGCTCGATGCTAGAGTTGTGAATGGTTTGCGTTGTATCATTAAGCTTAATGATTGTATGCATATCCCTTTGGCCTTTTTTATTGACAGAGTATTAAAACACACACACAGGTAACTGGGCAGCTACTGGATGTGTGACCGAATGAGCTATGTGCAATGGATAGAGTCAAACATTTCATTTGTTGTCCTTCACATTTCCTTTTCACACTAGCGCAGCGAAAACAAGAAGCGAATGCCCCAAAATGCTCCGGCTAAGAAGCTAAAGTAGGGAGCAAACGCACACAGAGAGAGAGAGAGAGAGAGAGGGAGGGAGTACGGAGAGGAGCGGAGGGTAGTCGTTACCTTTCGCATTGCAATGTGTCCAAGGCCCCACAACGTACACCCCCCTTCCATGCTCGCTCCCTACACCGCAACGTTAGCTGTCTGTCAAATATGCTGGCGAAATATTTCAAATTGTGGCTGCTAAAAATTGAACGTCCTGTGCGAGGACAACGACTACAATAGGATTGTCCACTGCTGGGAGCTGACTGCCCTAAAAATTGGCAAGCACTCTGACAAACGCTGGCAACCCTGGCCGACTGCTACCAGGCTATGGTTTGTGTGTGTTTGTATTCATTTCACTTATTTATTTGGTATTCAAAGCGCAGTTCGGTTCAGCTTGCCACATGCCACATGCCAGTGGGGCAACCACATGGGCAGACCAACACGCCAAGAATTTCATTATTTGCACCTTTTGTGCAATTTTCAAGCACTTCCTTCACACTCGCAACTCTTCAATTATTCATTTTGAAACATTTTAGTGAGTCATTTTATTTTTATTCCTTTGCTTTACTGCTCATTTTGCCCCCCTCCGTGGCTCCGGGAACACGTGAAGCAACTTGTTTTTGTTGTGGGCTAATCTGTAGCTTAAGAACCTAGAAAAAATATATAATTTTTTTTTTTTGTCTAAGCTGATTTGCTTATTTTTTTTTCCCAAACTTCTGCAATTCGTTAAAGTTGCATTCCTTTTTGCCAAGTTTAACGCTTTGCTAGCATATTTTTCATATTTCTCGGTCGAGTTTACTTTCGTGAAATATTTAATATTTGAACAGCAAGTTTGCAAGTGTTAAGAATGTTTTCGCGATGCTTTAATGTTTTACAGAGTATCTTCAAGTACTGCACATAATTACTCTTTTCATATTTTGATTGCTTGCAATTAGTGAAGTGATTGTAGCTCTTTTCGATTGTTTGTGATCCAATAATATATAAATTATGAACGCTTGGAATAAATCCCGAACCTAAAAAAATTTATTGATGTGCAGCAAAATAAAAGGGACAGACACACACATTTTAAGGTATTGTGTTGAATTAATATACATATTGTTAATCTGATATAACTTTGATTTTTATAAAACTTTCATTTGCTGTGTACCCCGCGATGCCCGCTCAATTGCCGTGCTCCTTGCTTTGTCGGGGGTAGGAAAATGTGCGACTAAAAATCAATTTAAGTCAAAATTAGATTTTCAAAATCAACAATACAAGTCATATACAGGCTCACACACTCGCACATGACTGACTACAGCAACAATTGGGCAAAACAACATTAGTGAGAGTCACAACTTCGCCCATCCCATCCCGCCCCAACCCATCCCCTAACCCGTAACCCACACGCAAAGTTTAAATATGAGTTTGGAAAAAAGTTTTCTGAGGCGTAAATATTTTGTGGCTGTCGCTTGGAATCCTGCCACAACAGCAACTGCAGAGACGAGTTGTGTGTGCACTGTGGTTGGCGGGAGGGGCAGGGAGGGGTGGCTGTGTTCGGAAGGGTAGTCAAAGCCTGTTTATCCTTTATGCGCGGCACACTTTTAGGCAGCGCACGAAAACTGGCGCGTACCCAGTGTTTGATTTATGCCGGTTGAATTTTAAAATTTTTCTTTTCGCTTTTGCCGAAAACAACAAAACAATCCCAAAAAAATCCCAAATTTGAAATGCTCTTAAAAAATAAAAGTGGCAGCATCACATGCAAAAAAAAGACAGCCTTTTTTATTAATTATGCAATTGATATTTGATATTTTATTCTGTACTTCAGTTCTAATAAAACGGATGATTATTTGTATCCATCAACTTGAGCAAACATTGGTATTTGAATAATTACATTTGCTTATTCTGCCTGAACAGTTCAAACATATGAAATTGGCAACCCGACTTCATGGCATTTACCCATTTGCCATGTCATTTATAACAAAGTCGGTATGCTCTCTGTTAGGGTATTGTGGAGAAAATACGGACGAAACACCAGCGTACGCCAAATCCGATTAAGTTTTCAGCGTATTTCCTCCCTTTTTTATGCATGACCCCAAGTCCCGACCATCATGTGTGTGTATGTGTGTGTCTGTTTTTTTTTTTTTTTTTTGAAAAGCAAAAGAGTTTTACAAAAGATCAAAAACTTGCGCCGTTTTCAATCGTAAGACAACGTTGCGTTCTTATTCCGTTTCCCTTCATTCTGGTCCTTGCCCCCAGCCTGTGGCCAATGTAAAAAGTGAAAGGATTCAATTTGGTGAGTGGCAAGAAACTTCACGCACGCCATCAACAACAACAACAAATCAAAGCCTTTGATGTGAAGGGAAAAGGGAGGGGTAGAGAGAGAGAGAGAGAGTGAGAGAGGGGGATGCGGTTTTTCTATAATTCATAGATTGACCTTGTCAAATAGTTGGAGCTGTCAGTTGCGATGTGATTTTGAGCCTGCCAAATGTTTCAATTCTCATGGAGAAATATCAATGCCTTAATTTAAGACAACTTGAATATATTTAAATATTGTAAAGTGATTAAATAAATATTCAATTGTCTTAAGGGCTTAAAATGTCAGACATAAAATAATAAAAAATCGAATTTTTCCAGGGCATTTCGAACCCTCCCAATTTAAGATTAAAACTGGTTCATTTATAACATTAGTTTGTTGTTGTTGTAATAGTGGGAAAATGTATTTTCTATTAAAACCGAACACATTCACCTCTGCCCAACAGTTGAAAAGTGTTTGGGTTTTACATTGCTCAGCTTTGATTATTTTCATATGGTTTTTCCGTGATGCTTATTTGTCGTGTCCACTTTCACGCCTCGTTGTTGTTGCTGTCGTTTGTACTCTGCTTAATGCCGTCCATAATTTATGGTATTACAGCTAATTTTGGATCTACAACAACAACAGCAACCACAACAAAGAAAACAGAAACACAACAAAACGGTATTCGGCGTAATCCTTAATGACTTTCGTCAAGTTGTCAACGCACAAATGTCATAATAGATTTCTTCACGCGCTCATTTTTGTTTACTCATTGGCTAAGCGACCTCCTACCCACACACACACCAGCCCCCCACACCATCCAATGCCATGGGATGGAACCCGCTAATGCGTTTTTTTGTTAAACAAACCACCGCTCCACCTCTCGCCTCTTCATATGGTTCGCACGCGCCATGAAAATGTGAAGCTTGCTGATCTTGTTTGCTGATACGGCAATACTGCCAGAGTATAGCAGCAATGGATGTGTTTGTGTGTGTATGCATTGAGCCTTGAATCTGAAGAAAAAAATCGAATCGAAACGAAACGAAACGAACCGAAAAAACTAAAGTCAGCTAATTAGTGAAAAATCATCTAATGGGCGACAACTCCTCAAAACAATTCTGTTAAAACCAAACAAGCAATGACTGTGAGAGTTAAATATAATTAAGCTAAAAGAGAGCTGAAGTCGAATACACGTTTCTATTTTCAAATAAAAAATCAGATTTTCATTTTTTTTCCCCATTTAATTTTTAGTATAAAATTATAAAGCCTGCACTTCCCTAATTGCAAATAGCAGCTTCAGCTTTGACACCACATGAAGCCGCACAGAGAAATGACTTTTTTCTAATGAAACGCATGAAAGGGCACAAAAATAGTGGAAGCAAATTCGCTGATTTGGCAAATGTTGAATTTGATTTGAAGTTCACAATCGATACAAGAACAAAACCGAATTACACATAGGATTGAAAGGATTGAGACGGCATCCACCCCCACACCCGTCCCCATACCCGCAAACTACACTCTTCAGCTAATTCTACTATTTTGCACAACTGTAGTTGGTGTAAAAATTGCAGAGCAGTAAAATACAGAAAGCAGAAGTCTTCAACGGAGGCGAGCTGCGGGCAGCAAAAAATAACTGTAAATGCGATGCGAAAAAGTGAAAGAAGTAATAAAATTATTTTCGCCAAAGAAAGAAGCTAAGGGCAAAGGACGCTGGCAAAAAAAAATGAAAAAGAAGCTATAAAGCCTCGGTTGCAGTCCCAGTTCCGCGGCAGATAAACTTTTAAATGCCGCTGCAGAGCAGCATCTCCAGGGGGCTAAGGAAGGAGTTTGGGGAGCTCATGTCGAGGGTAGGCAAGTAAAGCAACTTAAAACTAATATAAAAAGCCAAAATCTTGACGCACTCTGAAGAATCTCGCGGCTAGATAAAGTTTACGCTCGACTTTGCAGGCGCTCCAAAGACCCGACCGCAGGTCAGTTTTTCGTTCCTAGCCAGCAGCTGCAGCTTCTGGCTATATCACATTGACTTGATTTCCAATTGATTTCGCCTCAGAATTGTCTCGTGCGAACGCGTCGAAACTTGTAATTAAAACCTTGAAGTCAAAGTCGCGTTAGCCCCAACTCAATGCGCCAGAGAACGCTCCGAAACTAAGTCCGAGCAAACTCGAGAAGGCCATAGCTAAACTTTGACCAGACTTGGGAAATACACCCGCACAAAATGGGGTATGTCGGACTCTGTAGCATATTGCTGCCGGAGCTGGTCAAAATGAAACTTTAATTCAACTTTGAGCAAGGCTTGTGCACATAGACTTCCAGAGGAGTCTATGAAAGTCAAGGCAAACAGTGCATTGCCTGACACTGCCTATATATATATTGAAAACTTATAGCTATGGCTTTACGATTTTTGATCATTCGCTAAGCATTTGGTAAGCTAAGAGTATCTCGGAGTCGCCAACGTTGCCAGTCCTGAATCCAGAATTTCAAACTTTGTCTATGGCAACAGCGGATACTCCAACGTCAGCGCCAGTGCCAGTGCCAGTGGCAAAGCTCTGAGGAAATATTGATTCTTGTCTAGACCTACCCGTCGACTCCGCCCTCTTCTCCACACACACATCCAGATTCTGTCTACAGCTCTGAAGCGGGGTGGTTTCAGGGGGAATTTATGCAGAGGGGTTTGCTTGTTCTTAAGTTTGAAAGTTTGCGTTTTCTTCTAATTTTTTTTTTTTTTTGACTTGGAGTGTGTGTCATGCTAATTATAAATCGAAACTTCTGGCGACACTTTGTCAACTGCACAAAAAGTTGCACTCGCACAGTGTCCAACTCCCCCCTCCCCCACCAACCACTGCCCTCATCCCGCTCTGGCTATGCCCCCTAGCCCCTGCGAAGCTTTTACTGTTGCTTGTCTTCGACTCGCACTTTTTGACACTTTCAGCGATTTTAGTCTTTCGCCATGTTGCAAGTAAATTAAATTGAAGCAAGTCTCCACTTTTTGTATATATTTAAAATTGTTAGAAGAAACCAGCTAACGCTTAGGTGAAAAATAAGCAATATGATGAAAATCAAATCAAAGAAATAAACTCACTGATTACAAATATTTATCTAGCTGCAACGTTAGTATTTATTGCATCACTATCAGAATCAATTAGGTCTGACTAATTTGATCAATTTTATCGGCAAAGTTTATATATTTTATGTAGTAAAAAATGTTTGCCCGTGTATGTATTTTTTTTCACGAAATGTTTCATATTTGGTTCAACTGTTTTAATTGATTAATCTTGGCAAATTAAGTTTCATCTCTGTGATGGTGTGGGGCTCTGTAATCTGATTTATAAGGACATACAACGCGACCTGCAACGAAAGCCCAAAAATAGCATATTCCGCCAACTCATGTAAGTGGGCATTAAAAATGTGTCTGTTTGACTGCCATCCATAAATGAGAGCCGCCAAAAATCAAATTACGCGCTGCTGTCATTCACTGGCCACCCTGTACCCTATACTCTGAGCTACCCGCTTCTCTGCTCCCTACATAGTGCAGCTCCGCTCACCGACCACCCTTGCTTCACAGCCACCTACATTTTCTGTAGCATTGACGCTGATTGCTTTTAGTCGAACTGTGGTCGACGGCTCTGTGGGAATTGGGACAGTCATGGGTCGGGCAATGGGGGGAATTGGACTGGGTGCTGTGCTCGGAATCGTGGTCGCGCATCGCTGTCAGGCTTTTATCATTTTAAAATATACTATTAATTGAATTAATTATGCACTTTGTGGTCAGGTGCTGTTCGCTCAAAGGCAATGATTGAATAAATTAATGAATATAAGGCTTTGATTCGGCCCTAAAGGAGTCCGCAGGACTTTAAGGCAACTCGCCCTTGAAATAAACCAAGAAAGAACCCTTCTTAGGTACGTCGAAGATTACATACGCTTGTAGACCGTAGGCAAATGGCGTGATTCCAATTTTACTATAATTTAAAAAAACCGATTGATTGTTTCAATGAAAGCTATATGGTAGTCTGATCTGGCAGTAGTAGTTCAATTGCTACATTGACCCGGCTAATATGAATATATATGCTTCATGAGGTCGTTTCAAGCTTTATAGCAAAATTTGAAAACTCTTTTCATTTGAATGATTAATATAATGAATATCATATCTCTGGTTATATTGGAGATACAAGCAGATTAGCCTAGAGGCAAATAAATAGTTGCTATCGTTTGTGGTTGGTTGTGTTTTGTAAACATGTTGGTCAATGTTTTCCATGCGTCACTTTCGCATTGAGCGACAAGTTGGTCACAGCCTAAGGAATGAAAAGGTGACCGTGGCTCTGCTTGTCTTTGCCGGTATTACGGCCATTCCTTTGCGGACTGTTGTCAAGCATTCCGCTATTTCATTGTGGCACAATGACGGTAAGTCACTTGGCAGCATTTTGTGGCCACTTTATAGCCCGGCCGCAAGGATGCACATCTGATCCACGCGCGACAGAATGCGACGACGACCTTTTAAGCCACAGCGCGGCCAATGTAACAGGACTTCAACAATGTTGTCCTTATTCCTGTCCGCATCCTCGTCCTCGTCGTCTTCTTTGTTCTCGTCCTGGTCGTTGTCCCTGTCTTCCTTGGCAGCGTCGCCAGCCTCTGCGTGCAGGAATTTACTTTTAATTTTTTAATGACACATTTAGAGAAAGCGACAAGCCACCATCCAACCTCCCAACCTCCCAACCACCCAACCAGCCAACCACTGCCACCTCTTCAACTCATGCAGCGTCTGCTGCTCGAGGCGCAGAGTAAGTTTTGCCTTGATTTGTGGCCAGCGTCAAAAAGCTGGCTGAGAGCTTGAATGTGGGATTGAGGACTTGGGAGGATTGGGTGGGGATGTCTAATTTCTGTAAGTGGCAACACGCAAGGTGGGGGCGAGTGGAGTGAGGAGAGTGCTGGGCGACAACATGCCCAACGGGGATTCTCATAATGGAGCGACGCTCAGGTGTTAATCAATTACTTTCGCTTGTCTTACTTCCTGTGCCTGATGCGATTGCTCCCTGTTACCTCCGAACCACTTCTTGGCACTCACTTAAAAATGCCAAATCGCTGCCAGGATGCGTTCCGTTATGGCCATGTCCTTGATTAAAATATTTAAGCGCACGTTGTTGGCATGCGAAAGACCCTGGTTGCCTAAACGGAACATCAATACGCAGATCCCCCCAAGGGTCTCATATATTGACCACAAAGAAAGCAGCAAGTGAGTGTGTGTGTGCGTGTGTTTGTGTGTGTGCGTGTGCTTGCATGGGCATAAGAAGATAAACGCAAAGAAAAACACTTTTAATAAAAGTTAGACATGAGCCAAATGCACAGTGGGCAAAATAGGAGACAAAGCAGCCAACAGCTGGCAGCTAGTTGCGATTTATCGGAATATCGATAGACAGGAATAATACATAGCAGTGCAACCTTGATTATCGATCGATCATATATCATATATGCATATCATATATATATATATGTATAAATGAATTGATGGAAATATTTGTAGTCATCTTTAAAGTGAGAAATACTTTGACGTATTTATAGATAAAGACACAAGGAAAGGTATGCAGCAATTCAAATTGATATTAATAAAATTATATATGTATGGGGAGGTTAAATGAAATGTAAGCAGAAGTAAATCGATTAATATTGAGATAGATATAGAAAAGAGAAATGTGGAAATACTTATATATATCGACAGGTGAAGTGAAATATTGAGTAGATGTGTAAATAATAAGAAATTTAGATAAATATTGATGCACAGAAGCTGTCAGTCTTTAAGCCTATTCTTATATGCATGTCATATGCAAGTGCTTTGGTTCGTTGTGTGCCAGTGTGCACTGTGCCCCACTTGCGCCATTGGCCTTCTTGTCGTCAATAGCTGAGAATTGTTGCTGTTGTTGCTCCCCTCAAACTATGCGAAAAGCGAAAACTATCGAAAGACCAACGAGGTTGCCAGCCAAGTGCGTCCTTAGCACACACACACACACACATACACTCACACAGAGATACACACATATGGGTGTACATATGTGTGTGTGTGCCCTCTTTGACAGTGCCAATTGGTGGCAACGGCAACGGTTGCCGGTTGTCCTTTTTACAATTTTATTGCTTGTTTACGAGCTGCTTTTCGAATTTACTTCACTCCCCACATCCCCACATTTGGCTCAGTTCAGAGTTTTTGGTTTACTTTGGCACCTCTCTTTATCACTCCCAATATCAACAACAACAACAACAACTATCGAGCGGTTTAGTGGACATCGTTGTTGTTGGTGCTGTTAGTGGTGCTGGTGGCGCTCTTGTTTTGCGGTTAAATTGTGGTTATGGCCCGGTTGTGGGAGGTTTGCACAAACAACGAAAACTTTTACGAGCATATAATCGAAAAAGTTTCACCCCTTGCCTTCAATTTGTTTTTTAGCTGATGCCCCACACACAAACACACACACACACACACACATGCACACACAACCTCACACACAGAAACACCGAAAAGAATTTGAGCTCGGGATTAAATAGTGTTGGCATCCATCGAATCATCTTTTCAGCCTCGTTTCGGCAGAGATTCGGCATGTGTTTCAGGTAATTAGCACGCCAACAACCGATTATGAACACTGGCCAACGGTTCGGTTATGCATTTCCCTCCAACAAAATGACAATCTCTTTGTCTGGTCGAGGATCGGAGTTGGGATTCGGGTTGAGTTTATGTGAATAACAATGGCCGCAATTGGTAGCATTGAGAAATATTTCCCATTGTTAGCACTTTGCTGTGGCTCAATTACAAGAATGATATATCCGTTGGGGAATGCATTCAAAAAGGCAGCTCTTTTTAATACAATATTTTTATTATTATGTACACAATAAAACAGGCGCCAATCCCAAATGCGATAACAAAAGCCCGACAACAATGGGACCTGTCTAATGCTAATGCATTTTGAGCGTATTCTCCAATTAGACTATTATGAAAAATTAGTTTGTGATTTCTGGCTAGGTTAAACAACCAGCTCACCAATCGTAATTGGAATAAACCCATATTTTACACCGATTCTGAATGGTTCCCTATTCGATTTACATATATTGATTATGCTAAGATCACAATATTAAGGTTGGATAAGTTAACAGATATACTAACAAGGTGGCAACACGCTAGGTTCGATTAATTATTAAGAAGCAAGAGAGGCTATTCGAAGATTATATAGCCTTGTAGACTGGAGTCAAATTGAGGCGCCTGCTTCAACTCATTTCAAGCTAAACAACAAAATTATTATGCACTCCACAAGGTTATTAGAAGTGTTATGTTTAGTGTTCCTTGTGTGTGGTATTTGTTTGTACTATTTATTTTGGCATTAACAATAAATAGCAATGGGTTTCATTTTCTATTTTGCCAGACACACACAACATGAATCGAGCCAAGTCACGGGATTTGAATTCATTTGTTTATAGGTTTGACTAGATCGAATTCGAGTTTGACTTCGAGTGCGAGTGGGTGCGACAATCCAATGCAATGCAAACCATAATAAACTTTACCTCGTAACCTGAACATAATGCAAACTGGCGCACAACGAATGTGTGCAGCAGATTGTGGCATGCCATATGAGTGGCAGAGGTTATTTATTCATTAGTAACCATAATGAACTCGTTGCTTTTGAGTCATCAATGTTGTGAGAGAGAAAGAGCGAGAGAGAGAGAGAGAGAGAGAGTGAACAAATGACGTCGATAATAATGATGGCAATAATACGACTAAATTATTTGCAGCTAATTAAGTAAACTTGCTTGGAAAGGTAAACTTATAATGTGTGTGTGTGTGTATGTGTATGTGTGTGAATGAGTGTGTGTGTGTGTGTGTGCGCATTTGTGTGAGAGAGAAAGCGAGCAACTTGCAACATATAGTAACCATATGTAGGCAGAGCTACGCGTGGATATTGCTGTTGAATTTTTGCGTTCGCTCTTTTAGGCCATTATAGTAAATGTCAAAGAAATAGCATTGCAAACATCCTTTCGACTTAATATTTATTGCGGTTGAGTGCATTATGCGAAACATGAACAGACTAGCAACATAACATAACATAACACAGCAGTAGCTAAATGATCTAAAGAAGCAATGCCAACGCATTATTTGTACACTAACCAAGTCAACAAGATCCACAAGCAATTGCAAAACACCAATTCAATTAGTAAAGTACATATACTCATTTAATTACTAAAGTATTCGAAATAAATCACAGAAAATACTTTGAAAAAGTGCACACATAAATAATTTAATGGCAATAATATTTATTCTTATGCATTGATTACACAAATGTTTTATTTGCGGAAGAAGATGCTAAAAAATCAAATGCTTTCATTTGGTTTCAATCTCATTCGCTTTATCGAGTGTAAATTGTGGCTGAGGAATTAATTAATTAGTTTTGTTTGCAGTTAGTAATGTATTTTCAATGTATGCACGCTATCGAGTGTGTACTGTACTACATGCCATCTGTCCAACGTGTTGCAAGCTGCCTGATGTAGCTGTTAGTGTTATTCCTGGAAAGGATATATGTGCATATGCATATGCATATGGCTGTCTAGAGACAGTGTGTTTCTCTATGTGTGTGTGTGTGTTTGTGCGTGTGTGTCGGAATAAGTGTGTGTGTTGCCAACTGAAATGACAAATGACTTTTGCTTTTGCTGTTGTTGCTTGAAGTTAAGTTAAACCAACAAGAAAGTTAAACACTGACAATGAGATTTATGAGAGCACACACACACACACACACATACATAGACAAGCGCGCACACTAATACACACACATACACACACATGGCGGTGTCCTGCCTGGCTGCATGTATGTTGATGTGCATTAAAGCATGACTAACCTAATTCAATTGTGCTGCAGGATATGCGCCAACGTCCTGTCTCACTGTGAGTGTGTGTGTGTGTGTGTGTGTGAGCATCGTTTAAATAATGGCCAAGACCATTGTGGCTATGCGGCTCCTGGCCATGCCGGCAACTATCCACCAATGCCTTGTCACATTAACCCTGAAGGTCCTGGCAAACTGCACGCTCCATATCCTTGTCATGAGCTCGCTTCTGCCGCTCTATTATGTTGCAACTAACCTGATATTAACTGGAACGTTAACAAAACAACAAACCTGGTCAATATCAGTCACGAATTAGTTAGATTTTCAATCATATTTATTGACGCAGCAATTTTAAACCTTGCTCCTGC
This sequence comes from Drosophila cognata, assembly GCA_035041535.1. Taxonomy (NCBI): domain Eukaryota; kingdom Metazoa; phylum Arthropoda; class Insecta; order Diptera; family Drosophilidae; genus Drosophila; species Drosophila cognata. The sequence continues at coordinate 4,725,566 of JAWNLC010000235.1, forward strand.
AAGCTTCGATTTTGCAGGGTACTAAAATATGGGCTTGACTTTCCTGCTCGATTTGCCTGTAGTGGAACACCACAAAAGCATCTCTGAACTTTAATTAGTTTGCTAAGCTTGTTTTTTTCCCGTCCTCTCGACCCCAAAGTACGCTTTTTCCTTCAACATAAATCCCCAATCAAGTTTTCTTCATAGGATTATGTATTAGATGTGTGGTCAATCATATACACATTTTAGTTTTTTTTTTTTTATTATTTTTGGCATTCCCAGTGGCCAGCAAATAATCGACTTCATTTAACTGAAACGCTGCACAATCTCTTTATTTTTTTGTGAGTGGGCGGCTTGATGTGGTTTTTGTGGCTGGTTTTTGGTGGGTGGTTTTGGTTGGGTTTTTCCGTGTGGTTTATCGATGGGCATTACGCTGTAATATTGCATTATATGATAGATTTATTCCCAGCACAATTTTAACTGCCACTTTTGCCGTTATATTTTCTGATTTCTCAAACATGAAGGCGACCAACAACAAGCAGAGTTTCTGATTTTTTTTTTTTTTTTGTATCCTTTTTGTATCCTTGGTGAGTTTACAACATCCGCTACTCAGTTGTGGGCCATTGGTGATTATGTCCTTTGGGTGCATTTGCCTCCAACTGTGCGCTTCTCCTGCACGCCGCCCAGTTGCCCCGTTGCCCAGTTGCTGGATGCCAGTTGCTAGTTGCTTATTTCTTTTAGTGCTTTCCTTCTTTGCTGCTTCTTTTTTTTAACACTTTATCTAGTTGCAAAAATCTGTATGCAGAAAATATTTGCCATTTTAGCTGAAAACTTTTGCCCAAGTGAAAATGATAAACATCTTTTGTGAAATTCTGTGATTTTCTTTTATGCATCAGCTCAAGCAGCTGACACAGTTACTAACCCCAACCCTCAACCCTCAACCGCCAACCCCAACCCCGCATCGACCCATAGATATGGCCAAGTTCTTAGCCAGGTTTTGGCCACAACTGCTCGACTATTTCTGTGGCTTGTTCGGTTGCTGTTTCTCCATCTTCTTCTCCATTGCTCGGTTCGCTCTCGTCCTTTTTGGTTCCTTTTGGTCCATTTGGTCGCTCCATCAATGTTTGCTGTGAAATGTAACAGCCACTTATTGTGATTGTGTGTGTTTGTGTGTGTGTGTGTGTGTGTGTGTGTGTGTGTGTGTGTGTGTGTATGCAAGGGTCATGCAAGGCGTATCAGATAACAGCCTCTTCCAGAATACCCACACCCGTTTTTGCCATGTTATTTTTTTACAACATTTTGTTGGCACTTTCTTTTCCACTTTCTATTCTCTGACGAAGAGATAGAGAAGGCTTTATAATTTGTGACACGAAGTGTGGAAACCATTGAAGGTGGCATATTTGATCTCTTTAAATATATTTATTCATTTTCAGCATCAGCAGTCGATTTGATGTAGTCCATCTGTTTTCTCTATTATATATATTTACCATTAAATATTAGATCTAAATAGTTGGGAGTCCCGTCTGATAGGGTATTTAATCTTCGCCATTCCGAGGATAACTCTTCTACTTTTTATGTACATACATATATGTATTTCATTCTTTTGACGATGCTGTTGATGGTTTCTGGTGCCTTTCTTGTAATTCGTGATGTCCCTTTCTTCGATTGCAACATCTCTTACACATTTACACACACATGCACACACACATACTTACACACATACTTACACACTGTGCTGTGTTTATCAATCAAATTGAAATCTGTTTGTTGTTGCTTTGTTATCTCTACCTCTTGCGACCTTCCGCCCCGCCCCAAACTTCCTCATGCCCTTCAAAGCATATAGCATAACACATAATTGAAAATAGGCGACACTTGCAATGTTAGTGGAGGAGTGGTGAGCGGTGCTGATGGGGTACAGGGGAAAGAGGGGGTTTGCTAACTGCTGCTGCTATCAAATCAAGTGAAGTATTTCTTATAAAAGGCTTAGTGCGGAATCAAATAGACAACCAAATTGATCAAGGATTACTTGAATGTTTCAAATGTAAGCATTATATATACATATATATATGTATGTACATATGTATATTTATATATATATAATTGAATTTCTGACTGGCTTCATCTCTTTGTGCTTGGTCAGTGTTTCCATTTGATTTTTTCCGCTTTCAGTTTTTATTTCTTTGACAAACACGTTACGCAAATATTAGCACAGCTCCCAAAGCGACGGCCATGCAAACATTTGGTGCTGTTACCGTTGCTATTGCCATTACCATTACCGTTATACATATATATTCATATATGTAAATATGTACAAATGTATGAGTATATATGAGCATGTACATATATATGGGGTATAGAGTTTATTCATTTATTCATCACCAGCTTTGGCCATTTTTAGATGTAGAAATGTTGTTGTTCATAGTTCAGTTCATAGTAAATTCATTTTCACATACTCAGATTACATCGAGATCGTTTAATCGAAAAGGAATTTGAGCAAAATCACGATCTCGTCTTTATAAAGTAAACGAACAGTAATCAGTTTATTTAAACACACACACAGAAAGATTGTCCCACTTTTGAATGATGTTTTCTCGTGAACATATTTTCACAAGTCGGTGAAGTTGATCAACTGAAATATTATTATAGAATGCAACAATTTGCCAAATGTTGAACTAGCCTTTCCACAGACCAGGCAAATTATGTTTAATATTCAAATAGTAATTTTGCTATTTGATTTACATGGTTTTTGCTACAGGGTCTACTAATCTACTATTCGTGCAATCTGAGCACAATTGCGACTATTGGCGACTATTTGCTTGAGTTCAGTAAAAATCCAAAATGGGTTTTTTTTTGTTTGTGACCTGTGCTGCAAGGTAAAGTGCAACACCTGACCGCAAATGCAATCAGCTCTTTTGAACAGCACGCAATTGAGTTTTCCCCCAGCAAACCCCTTTGCCAACTAAGCATTTGCCCATTTGTGGCATTCAATTTGAGCAAATTAGTCGCTCTCTCAATCTATCACACGCTCCCCATTGCATCGTTTATAGGTGCGTCTCGTCAGCTGATGGCGTAGCGCCGAAAATGATGCTCGCTCTTATTTGCCACAACGCGGTTTTTCAGCACGTTCCACTATATGGCCCCTGGCCATCTATGCTCCTCCCCCCACAAATTCCTCTCTCACTACTTGCCACATTCGAGCATTCGCTCATTCGTGTGTGTAGAAAATGCCTGTTGGCATTCTACTTTATTCCTTCTCATGTTTTTTTTTTTTAGTTATTTTCATCATTTACACCCGACTCTGCACTTGACCATCTGCTCTGTGTTCAGCTGTCCCATCACACACACACACACACACATACTGTACAGATAAATAATTCCAATGCTCCAAATTAAGCGAACGTCATCGCCTTTTGATGGCGCCAGGCCGAGCTGCCGGACAAACATTTCATCCATGGCTCGTCCCTTTCTTGTGCAGAATTGCAAACCTTTTCGTTGCCTTCCTTTTGCATACCCTGTACTTACTTGCACCATCCGCTCCAAATATCCAGAATTATATTTGGTTTTATTCAGAATCACGCCCCGATTTCATATAGCTGTTATATCGCTTGAAATATAAGTTCTTCTCATGTGGGAATTGGTTGGAAACCTTCCTTCTAAGCTCAGCCGATTTTCCAAAGCAATATATTTTTAATCTATATTTTTAATAATACAGCTTTTAATTTGGGAAAAATGATTTTCATTTGCTGTAAAATTATTGACCAACTGAGACTCAATAAGTGCTGCAGGTAAATATTTACATATATTTATATTTATTTATTTATTTATACGTATGTATAAAATGCTTAAATAGGGTATCCAAAATACTCTATATAGCAGAGTATTTTTTAAGCATCGTTCTCTTATCTCCTGCTACAGGGCACCTATAAGTTAATCACTCCTTCGAGCTGAGCACACTTCATACTCCTCCCAGACGTTGTCAGTTTTCCCACTTTTTCCTTCACGGACACTCACCAATTCATTTTTTCAGCTGGTTCTCTTTTTGTTTTTGTTTTTTTTTTTGCGATGCCCATTGATTTTACATGTTGTGAATAAATAATGAATGGTCATGATGTGGTAAATTGAATATGGCGTGAAATTAGCTTAAGTAAATGGAATTAAGTGGATTTCACAGGCGACTGAGTGCCTCGAGGCACCGACTTGGGGCTGTTTGAACTAAATTCAACACCGAGTTCAACTTCATTCACAAAAACAAGACAAAAATTTAATATGAAAGAAGAGGATGCCTTAAACGCATTGAGTATTTGGCTCTAATCCAGTTTGGTCATAAAACTGGTATGGTCTTAAGGATAAGGACGCATGAATATTGCATTTCGCTTGCCACTTGATGAGTCGTTTCATGTACTCTGACAGCAGGCTTGACTTCGCCTTTGGTTTCCTTTTCCTGACTATGTCAAAATGCATCTTATTAACCATTTTAATTTTAATTTTGAATACGTGCAGAAACAGAAGCTCAATTCGTCATCGTCCCTTTTCAAGGTTTTGTTTTTTAGGTAGTCAGAGTCATCTGTTCCTCGAGCTTGATCCGCATTTCACTTTGACTTCAATTGCAACTTCCGTTGCCTTTTGCAAGTTAAAATGCATCTTATTAACCATTTTAATTTTCGTTTTGAATAGCAGCAACATAATCCCAATTCGTCATCAATTTATTTTCAGACTTTTTTTGTTTTTGAGGTAGTCAGAGTCAAGTGTTCCTCGATCTTGAGCAGCATTTCACTTTGACTTCAATTCCAACTTCCGTTGCTTTCTGCCAGTTGAAATGCATCTTATTAACCATTTTAATTTTAATTTTGAATACTTGCAGAAACAGAAGCTCAATTCGTCATCGTCCCTTTTCAAGGTTTTGTTTTTTAGGTAGTCAGAGTCATCTGTTCCTCGAGCTTGATCCGCATTTCACTTTGACTTCAATTGCAACTTCCGTTGCCTTTTGCAAGTTAAAATGCATCTTATTAACCATTTTAATTTTCGTTTTGAATAGCAGCAACATAATCTCAATTCGTCATCAATTTTTTTTCAGACTTTTTTTGTTTTTGAGGTAGTCAGAGTCAAGTGTTCCTCGATCTTGAGCAGCATTTCACTTTGACTCCAAAGGCAACTTCCGTTGCTTTTTGCTGCTATCAAATGCCAGTTAAAATGCAACTTATTAATTTTAATTTCGAATACTTGCAGCAACAGAAGCTCAATTCGTCATCGTCCCTTTTCAGGGTTTTGTTTTTTAGGTAGTCAGAGTCATCTGTTCCTAGAACTTGATCCGCATTTCACTTTGACTTCAATTGCAACTTCCGTTGCCTTTTGCAAGTTAAAATGCATCTTATTAACCATTTTAATTTTCGTTTTGAATAGCAGCAACATAATCTCAATTCGTCATCAATTTTTTTTCAGACTTTTTTTGTTTTTGAGGTAGTCAGAGTCAAGTGTTCCTCGATCTTGAGCAGCATTTCACTTTGACTCCAAAGGCAACTTCCGTTGCTTTTTGCTGCTATCAAATGCCAGTTAAAATGCATCTTATTAATTTTAATTTTGAATACTTGCAGCAACAGAAGCTCAATTCGTCATCGTCCCTTTTCAGGGTTTTGTTTTTGAGGTAGTCAGAGTCATCTGTTCCTAGAACTTGATCCGCATTTCACTTTGACTTCAATTGCAACTTCCGTTGCCTTTTGCAAGTTAAAATGCATCTTATTAACCATTTTAATTTTCGTTTTGAATATTTTTAACGACAGAAATTCAAATTGTCATCGTCCCCTTTTCACGTTTGCCTCGAACTAGTCAGAGTCTTCTGTACCTCGAGCTTGATCCGCTTTTAATATGTCAAATGCCGGCACGGTCTCAATAAGCAGATTGGCATCACTTGAGCGCAGCTAGACTTATCCTCTTCGCTCTTCAGCCCTCCCCATTCGGTTACTCCCTTGGCATTCCATTTTCAGCGGCTTGCAGAAAACATGCCCCACATGCAATGCCACTTGCCACAAATACTGAGGGACCAAAGGAAACATGGAGACAGACGCATTGATTTTTAAATGAAAATAAATCGAGAGGGCTAGGCAGAGAACGGGAGAGAGAGATAGAGAGAGAGAGAGAGAAAACGTGAGAGAGAGAGACAGATAAAAAAAAGGCAGTAGGTAGACTAGGAATATCACATTTATGAGCTTGGGCATTTGCTATGCTCTGCTTTCGATCAAGTACATCTTTTGAAACTAGGCAATTCCTATTTGAATCAATAGCCGATAATAATCAAAATAAGAAAATAATTATAATAAAATAAAAAACGATAGATCAAGTTATTTGAATTAAGTTGAATGGGTCTTGAGCTCAGTAAGGGTATTTAAATATTTACTGCTAAAGGTTGTCATTGACTGAGGACTTATTGATTTAAATTGTGCTGTATAATAATCTTTATATACACATATTGGCGCTCTTCAGTCCAAGTCATCTCCAAATAATATTAGAGATACTTGACTACTTAAGGGTTTATTTTCTGGGGCTGTATATAGGGTATTCAAAAGTCGTTAATACAACCAAACTTCATGTTATTACCCTGCTTAAGTTTGTTTAAGTTTTGGCGGTTCATTCGCTTTACTGGTGGGCGTCGCTTATAATGTTTATCCTTCGAGCTTGGAGATTGGTGTCTGAATGGATGGCTGCAATGGGGACCTGGATGGTGGAGGAGGGGGGCGGGGGGAGGTATGAAGGTGAGTCGCAAGCGGAAATGACATTCACTGACACTGAGCACTCGTCGCTTGGGAGTCTTGCAATAAAAATAAAACGTTTTTGAAATAAGCGCTTGGGGAGTTCTTTCGAATCCGAAACTGTGTGTCTGATATGTATGTGTGTATGCACTATATGTGTGTGTGGGAGTGTGTGTGTGTGTGTGTGTGTCATTGAGGTGAATTTTGTGAGTTCACGATAAACGTTTGATGGCCCCATGCGTTGCCTTTTAGCCATTTGGCAGGCGACTTTTTGAGCTTCAAACACAGGTACACATACACGCACACATATAAGCACACACATATAAGAATACACATATAAGCACACACATACACACACGAACAGACTTGTCTTATTATTGTGCTGCGCTTAACGCTATACATTCAGACAAATATTGCCCTGAATTTTAGAATTTGCCATGCTTTTGTCTCCAAACGTAACTTACCTATTTATTCAGAAAGTATCTTTCTAAAGATCGGGGCTTATCTCCTCTAAATTTCAGGGTACATTTTTCAAAAATTTAGAAAAAACATGTTTAATTTTCAGTGTACTTTCCAATATGTACAAGCAGGAACGCTAAAATTAGCTTATTTGTTTCTTATGTTACTAATATTTTCTAAGTATATATAGACAAAAGAAGTTTTATATCTAGAAAGTTAGTTTTATAGTTATAATGACGACTTTCTAAAATGTAGTACGATTTTGTTCTCAGTGCAGTACTCCAAAAGATTCAAGACTGTTCCATAAGCAGGTTTAATGTGTGCCCCACAGCCATAATCAGGTCAGCGAACAGCTCTTCAGGCTTGTTGCATGGGGCATGTGGCATGTGCTGATGCTCAAGGTAAATGCATAAGGCAATTCATATAACTGCCTGCCTCGTCTCTGGGTATACTCAGAATGCTAATTATGAAAACAATTTTCGCAATTTTCACAAAATTTTCACTTAATGCGAGACTTGCGACTCGTTGCTATGCATGCGCTTTTCGCTTTTAACAAGTTTCCTTTGCTAATTTGTCAAACACTTTGCATAATTTGACGCGGCAAGCCAAGCAAAATGATGCTGCAACCACCTCACCGCGCCCCTCTCCCCTATCCCCATGCCAGTGCGTGACGCCGTAAATGATAATGATGAAAGCAACAGCTTCAACTTCGCTTCAGACTCGGGTTTTGACTTCAGTTTCGTATTCCGACACCCGGCGCATTTACTAATTAACAGATCTACTCCGTAAACAAAGCTGCTAATGGAATATGACCCAGTGTATTATGGATTATTGCGGATACTCAGTTAACAGTAGAGCGAAGCATAAATTTGAGCTTAACATGCTTAAGTAATTGTGGGATCTAGAATTGTGTTTACATAACAATTTGAGATTCGAGCTGTTCAAGGCAAAGCAATTTGTTTATCTCTTGCCCATATTTATATCAGTGTAATCAGTTTATTTTTATTACGTGTGTCGCGGCGCAGCTCATGCAGTTATGCTCCTCGAGAGAGTCCCTTGAAAAGTCTTTAAAATTAATTTTTAACATTTAAGATTTGTTGTCAAACAAGAACTTTCCGACCCACATTGGCAATCCCAATTGCAATCCCAAAAACCCAGATCCGACTATGGAAAGAGCGAAGGCGTTGACTTCTCAGCTTGAATATTTTGGGAAACGGAGTTATGCCTCAAATATGCACACGATTTGGCGGTGCCACGAATAGTGGGTGGCGGATGTGTTAAGAAAGGGTGCATGCGGAACGGAGGCAGGCAGAGATTGGGTGGCAAGGAGAAGGGCATGTTGTGTCTGGCGTACGTGTTAATGTGTGCATTGCGAGAGCATTTTGAACTCATAAATTTACGTGCTCGTGAACATTTATTTTGTTATTAAATTAAACAAGTGCCAACTTAACCCACCCAAGCACCAAACACAAATACACACACACACATATACACACGCACACGCACACACACACACTCGCACTCGCACATTAATTTGCCAGTTGCTCGTTTTTTGGAACTCGCAAAGTTTTTGTCTTGAATTTTTCAAGCTCGTTTCGCACTTGAATACAAAGTTGCCAAACAGCTCGAAAGGAAAGGGGTAATTGTGCGGGCTGAGGGGCGGCAAAGGGTATGTGGGGGTGGGGGGTTGTATATATATGTGTGTGTAGCGCAAGTCCCTTTGGCGTTATTAAGCAATTTACAAGATACTTAAACAAGAATTATGTGCAACATTTTCCAACAAAATGATTCGCGCTGAATTTTAAAATAAACAGAACTGACTTCTGACAACCTTTATCAAGCCCGGAACCCCTCCCCCTCCCCTTACGCTGGACTGTGTGTGTGTGCGTGTGTGTGTGTGTGTGTGTGTGTGTGTGGGAAATACCTCTGCATTTGGTAAATTAAAAATAAATGCCGTTTATTGTACGTAGACACGGTGTTTACGTAACGCGAATTGCGGCATTTCGTTTTCATCTTTTGTTTCGCTTGTTCCTCGTCTATCTCATTTGGCTTTTGGCTTGATCTTTCGCAAATCAGCGAATGAGCGCCGCAAGGAATGCGATGCAAATCTGTAGAAACAATCATTTAAGTAAATTCTTAAGAAATTAACGCAACATCAGCACAACGAGATTTTCAATGAAACTTAGACTTCTGACTTTAAGGAACAAATAAACTCGAGTCAATTAACTAGGAGCTATAATGACTTACCTTATTTTGTCCAATAAATAAATACAATAGCTTGTAACTCTTCAAATGAAGTACAGATACTACATATACACTAAAGTGTCCTAGCTTTGCAGAGTATCTTTTAATTTTCATATAAAGTTTTGATGTCCGCCCTCATCCAATTCTTTGGACATTACAGATGCAACGACAATGTACAAGTCTTTTAGGCAGGTTCTCAATTTTTTAACACTGCCATTAAAAGCCATAAGCTAACAGACAGTCAGACAAATACATAAAATATGCACTTGACAACATACATATGTAGAATGGTTATTGGCATTTTTTAAGTGTGCGGAAGGCATCGAGCGAAAAAAGGCATTTTGACAATGTCATAAAGTATATTTTAAACAAGTAGGAATGCTGTAGTCTAGCGAGCCTGACTACAATATACCCTCTTACGTTTATTCTGGGTTTATTGCCAAATTTTGGCTTAAAAGATTTGCACACTCAAATTTTAGCAGCACATGGCAATATCGACTCGGTCTGATTAGGAACATATACTTATATTCCATGGGTTCGGATATGCTTTCTTCTGCTTACATACCAATTGCACAAAATCATTTCACTCATTTTTATCCATTTTCAATGTGTAAAAATTGCATATTCATTACATATTCAATCGTGAAGGCAATTGTTGGATAAAGTGGAAATGCATACAATTAATACGAATTAAATGAATATTAACGTTGTCCTGTGCGTGAGTGGAGCTCATTATATATTTGAATGCTTGTTACCATTTCTGAAGTCTTTTCTTTCGATATATTTATCTTTATTTTTGTTAATATTTATTAGTCATATTTTATTTTTATTTATTTATTTCATTTTCTTAGCTTACTCGTCTGATGATATCTAGCATGCATATTGACTTGCAATCTGTCGAAATGCAATTCAAATGATTAAATATATTCAGCTTTATTTATATCATTCCTGTTTCAAATTTGGTGTCTACCGCAATTTGAAAGGCAAATTTGGACGGTACTTGTTGGCTACACCCACCCTGTTATTTGCTACCTGTTATCGGCTGGTATTACCTTTGGTATCAAAGTATTTCGCAGTCGGTTCCGCCCGACTGCAACGTTCTCTCTTGTTTAGAATGAATTTTTTCCTCTGTGTTGAATTGGATTCGATATAATTTTTGGAATTTAAATACATTGCGTATACGTCGTGTTATCTGCCAGCTTTAAGTTGTTAGACGCACCCCTCCCACTCATCTAGCCCCTCTCAACCCAAGCGACTCCCAATGACGCCTTTGACAAAGTGCAGTAAAATGTGCAAATTCAATTTTCTGTCAATTTTGTTACTTCAGTGCAGGAGTATAAGAGTGTGGGCGCAGAGGCGTGCCAAGGTGCTGACTGAAGGGGTGCAGAATGGCATAGACAGAGACAGGATATATACATATATATGTATATATATATATGTAGAAAGAGAGGGGTAGGGAGAGAAAGAGGGTATGGGTGAACGAGTTGAATGGCTTTTTTGCAGAAAGTCAAACAGAGCTGGCAGCAGGCAAAGCAGCAGGTCATAACTCACATGAAATCTGTAAGGACACACGCATCCTGAGGCTCATCCTGTGCGGCATTAACCCGAAATGAACTCGACGCCGCTTCTCCCACTCTTCGCCACGCCACACCATACCGCTCTTCCTCACTCCTCGCCCCTGGTGTACTCTGCGCAAATCACGCGAAACATCTTTCGCCAGCTTTGCCAGCTGGATAAACATTATGCTCCCGAACTCAATGGGGGCGGCGACAGCTGGGATGTGGGGCGTGGCTTCGCTTGACATGTTTGCTTATGCATAAAACGTTGCCGGAGAGCTAACTGTGAACCACTTGAGGCAGCTGGCAAGACGCGGCCACCAAGTTATCATCTCGCGCGCAGGCATTCCCAGATTTCTGCCTCTCCCTCTTAGTCCTCTCCAGCCCCGTCCTCGAGCTCATCTTCTTTGATGGTGGTGTTCCACTGAATCGTTGGCTCATTGCCTCCATGGAATCAGCGGGTAACCAACCGCCTGTAGCCAGTTTATTACATGTCGCTTCATTGTTTGCCTTTCAATTTTTATTTTAGTTTTACTCGATTCTTTTTTCCCCAAAAAATAAGCAGAAAGAGCAACCAAAATGAACTTTGATGGAATCTGGAATGATGTATGTAATGGTCTAAGGTTTTCTTTAGAGAGAGATTGCTCATGGGAAATAATTTATATTTAACTGTGCTCTTCTAAGCGAAAGAGCCAGTTCATTCAATTCATTCTTGAATGTTTTTCTCTCTCTCGATCCCCTTTAGCTAATGTATACATTTGCAAATGAAAGTTGACCGAATATTATCACATCATTATCACATCGTCATCATATTAAATGCCAACTGAACAGATATCAATATTCATTATTGTTATACAATTCGATTTGAGAGTGTCGCGACAAAGAGCAATATAAACACGCATCGGAATGCTAGACAAACGGGAAGTTTCCGGTTTCCAAAGAAAAAAAACCAATATATGTATATTTATATAAAATGCAAACGTTTGAATTTCATATGGATACAGACAGGTGCCGTCTACACTAGGCACAGTGGAGCAAAAAGCACAAATACCCGTCAAGCTTAACTAATCCCTGATTATGGTCTTTTGATATGCTCAGTTGGGGTTGTAGGCAAGTTGCTCAGATTCACAAATTATTATAGTCTGATTCTGATTATAGTTTCGAATATATTCTGAAATATATGTATTCAACTTTGTCTACAATTTCAATTTGTTTAAGTTTTAATAATCGCTTGTTAAATATGTTCGTTCACGGTGCTCGTGTTTCGCACCATTGCTGACCATATTATGTTCACTGTGTCTATTTTCAGCTGCATCACAGATCAAAGTGACTGCCAGCACTTCTCTCCTAACAACTTAACCTCCCCATCCTATTCGAAATCGTCAAGTGGGGCTCTTGTGTGCGTGGCCCGTGATGAAAAATGCGACGTGTGCTTGAATGCCAACGACTGCGAGAGGATTGCAATTGGGATTCTAGCATGGGTAGTTGTGAACTGCAATACTCTGAGTAGTCTGGTATTCTCTACTCTCCACTCGCTGCTGATTTCTGAAGAGTATTTGCCCGTTCTTCTATTTATTTATTTTTTGTGCAGCGACCATTTCATTTTCCATTTCAATTACTAAGCGAGCAATGACCACAGCTCTGGTCATCGTTTATTATACAATGCATAGGGTAGGAAGGCTACAGGAGTCGATCGGGGGTCGAGGGATTTGGGATGGTTTCTCTTTGACTTTGGTGCAACGATTAAAACCATTGTATTTACTATATATTTACTTAACAAGAATGCGACCAGAATGTTCATTGACATACTCTCGCACACATGGGCACACCAATTCAATTTAGCGCATTAAACTCATTAAATTCGACAACTGATAGATACTTTTACTTAGTGTCCGTTCAATAAGGTTCTGCAAATCATCTCAAATCCAATCTATAAATTGCGCCACAAAGTTTAGTTGTACGTAAACAATAACTTGCATCAAGTTGATTTGATAGCTTCTGCCTTAGCTTCAAGTAAGTTCGTATGATCATATGCGACTTTTCTCGAACTGAATTGCTCGCAGCTTGAAAATGGCTACTAAATACTTACATATTATTCAATTATCATATTCACTTTCAGATTTTATTTCCAATATATGAAGTATATATATTCTGGGTGGGCTTTTGCTTTTCTTGGTTCTTATCTACTTGCTCTATGAATAAACATGTGTAAAATCTACATGCAAAAAACATTGTTGACAGTTCAATAATTTCATAGCATAATAGATTTATTCTTTAAGTATAAATATTTTGGTTTTTTCTCATTTTCGATTTCGAATGTCTTTATGTTTTCATTTCATTTCATTTTTTTTTTTTTTTGTATTTATCTATTTTAGTTTTTGGCTTGGTTTTTATTTTGCATAAGAATTTTTTAATTTAACGCCCAATAAACTGCTGGCGCGTTTCGGTTTCCGGTTGCCGGCGCGTAATTTTTTCTCTGCACCGAAAAAAAAAATCGACTTGAAAGAAGAAGTAGCAGCAGTAGTGGAGATGCTTTTTGCAGCCGTGCCACACCCCAAAACTGTGTGTGAGTGTGAGTGCCGCCAACTACATTTAGTTAAATGTGCAGACGGCAATGCGAGAATTTCTCCAACCACACCGTCCCAGCCCCCGTCCCCAACAAAACAAAGCGCAGAGACAACACGAACACTCCCCCCTCTCCCCACTAACTTGTGTGTGTGGCATTCGACCAAGATTGATGGGAATTTAAATTGAGCATTTCGTTATAAATATGCGCGCGTTTTACTCTGTTTTGCGGCAGGCGCTGCCATTGCAGCTGCCTAGCACCCCCTAAGCCCCTCTGCCACTTCCCCCTTTCCAGCGTGTGTGTATATACATATACGTATGTGTGTGCGTGTGCGTGTGCACGTTCTCGGCCAACTCTCGACTGTCGGCATTCAGTCTACGCAACCCCATCCTACCTTTCTGCTCTGCTTCTAGTGTCAGTCAGTAAGTCAGTCAGTCAGTTATTCACTTTATACCCTATAGCCAAAAAAAAAAAACAAAAACTATGACAACAAAGAGGTATAAGAAGATTTTTAAGAAATATAAAATTCTCCATTAAATGTATTTGATTTCTTTTTCTTCAGTGGATTGTGGATATTTCTTCAAATTATTTGATTCGCAAACTTTCTACAGAGTATATTTCATGTGTACATTTAATTAATGCATGTGTCCCTCTTTCTCCAACTTTAGATATTGTTGTTTACGAATAGTTTAAATTATCGATGCCACACAAACTTATTACAGAGCATCGCTTAGTCGAGTATTCTCACCAGATCCGTACTTGTTTACTATATGTTGCCATTGACACAGCGCTCCGAGCATGACGCACATAATTCCTAAGCCGCAGACGCAGCACGCCCGGCTCTTCCTGCTCTGACTGCTCGTTTTGGTGATGGAACTGGTACTTTTTATATTCTTCCCTGCCCAGCTCTCAACCTTTCGGCTAGGAATAATGTGCGTTGCCACTGACATTTGTACTATTGCTGACATTGCTGTTCCATGTTGCAATCACACACTCGCACACAAGTGTGAAAGTCCACACATAGACATGACAGTTTTATGTACACACACACACGCACACACACACACACACACACACACACACACGTGTATATATATATACTTGCGTATAAATATCCTTTTGTATGTATTTGCTTGCATATGTGTAGGTCTATAGCCCACAAGCGACTAAGCTAAACTAAAAATCAAAAATAATCAAAACCATAATTAAAAACAAAGTTAGCAACAGCGCCTGACAGATTGAATCTAATGATATTTAGATACACAAATAATGTGACTTCATCAATGGGATACCTAACTAAATGAAGCATTGATTATTGAAGTACTTGGCGCAGTGGTAAAATGTTCCAAAACTTAAAATACTTTTTAGGCCTTAATCACCAAAGTAATTACAAACCTTCAGATGATTTTTAGGTAACAAGGCGTTATTTGGAATCGAAGCTAGAGAATCGCTTAATCATATCAATAAATATAGGCGATACTCGTCTGAACTTCTTATTTTTTAAAGCACAATGTGACCTTAGAAAAGGTTATCAAACATAAGCTATTTAGCGGTTAGTTGCCAATGATAATTGCCAGCTGCTTGCATTTAAAATCGCTGCCAATATCGAATTCGATTACAAACATATGCATAATATATTCTATTGTATGTATTTATATATACACATTTACATACGTATATATATATATATGCATATAGTCTGTTTATTGTAGAGTACAAACTGTTCCCAATAAAAAAAACAATAAACAAAAAATCAAAAGAATTGTCAAGCTCTGAGAATTGGCCGCAGCAAAGGGAAGTCAAGAGAGGAGCAGCCTAACTGATACTCCAGTAGAAGAGAGAGAGAGAGAGAGAGTGAGAGAACCAGATAGAGAGGATTGCGATAAACTGCAGGCAAACAAATTAGAGTTTTCTTCAGGGTGCCGAATATTGAATACCCAATCAGACATATTAAAAAACTATATACATATATATATATATATATCTATATGTTATATAAATGTTTCTGACTTGATGAAAAATAACAACACAATCTTCAGAAAAGAACTCAACTTTTGAGTCATGTTCCGATCAGTTCGGTTCGGAAAAATATATGTAATGGATTTCAAGCGAAGTTTCTATGTGTTGCAAATTCGATAGCATAATTCTAATGCCCATCTGTAAGGGTATTGTAAAGTGTGGCGCTGTAAAGAGGCTTCGAGCTAAGCTCAGCTCCTCGTGATTGACAGTTGTGCCGAATACGCTTAGCGAGCTAGGTGCCAGTTTATCGATTTGTGTGTGGATCATGGGCAGCAGTGAGGATTACAAGTGGCGCAAACGCATGTGCATCAAGTGGCAAGATGAGGTGCAACAGCAGGACCAGCAACAACAGCAGCTTCAACAACTGCAACAACAAAAGCAGCAGCAACAACACGTACAGCAGCAACAGCAGCAGCAGGAGCAACAGGATCTGCAGGAGCAAAAAGAGCAACAGAAACAGCAGCAGCAGCAGCAGCAGAAGCAGCAGCAGCAGAAGCAGCAGCAGCAGAAGCAGCAGCAGCTGCAGGAGCAACAGCAGCTTCAACAACACGTACAACAGCAGCAGCAGCAACAGCAGCTGCAGGAGCAAAAGCAGCAGCAGCAACAACAGCAGCAGCAGAAACAACAGCAGCAGCTGCAGGAGCAACAGCAGCTTCAACAACTGCAACAACAAAAGCAGCAGCAACAACACATACAGCAGCAACAGCAACAGCAGCAGCAGGAGCAACAGGAGCTGCTGGAGCAAAAGCAGCAGCAGCAACAACAGTGGCAGCAGAAGCAGCAGCAGCAGCTGCAGGAGCAACAGCAGCTTCAACAACTGCAACAAAAGAACCTGCAGCAACAACACCTACAGCAGCAACTGCAGCAGCAGAAGCAGAAGCAAGAGCAGCTACAGGAGCAACAGCAGCAACAGAAGCAACAGCAACTACAGAAGCAACAGCAGCAGCACCTGCAACTGCAACAACAGAAGCAGCAGCAACAACACGTACAGCATCAGCAGAAGCAACAGGACCTGCAGCAGCAACATCAGCAGCAGCAACAACAGCAGCTTCTGCAACTGCAACAACAGAAGCAGAAGCAGCAACACCAACAGCTGCAACAGCGACATCAACAGCAAAAGAAGCAAGCTTTACAGGCTGAGCAGTCGTTGATCAGCCTCAGATTCAACAACTTTGTAGGTGATCCATACAATCTGCGCAAGCTGTTTCTTACGCGTCGCATGCTGAAGATGCTGACGCAGCGTCCGGACTTTGAGAATCTGGTCATGGCATGCTTTGTGCGCGTCCTGTTCGGAGCTGGGCATCGCGTCGCCCAGATTATAGGCTTCAGCAAGTGGCGGCCTCACAGTGAGCCTACTCTGATGCTGCGCATCGATGGAAATCCGCGTGTGTTTTGCCTGGATCAGCTGAGCAACAGCTACTTTGAGACAGCTGAGGTGATCCAATGGAAACACGTGTGGAAGATGAATTACTTCGAGCTGCCCTCCAGGACCTTCGTGGAAGAAAAGTACCTGGTCCTCAAGCAGGTGGGCGGATCACAGGACAATTATTGGAATATGTTGCCAGCGCAGGTCGAGGGTATCACGTTTAGCCATGCTAGGCCAACAAGCAAGTATCTGATGAAGCCATTTGAACGCTATAAGCCCTATCAGGCAACAGGTGCGTTCAAGTCGGCAGCTAACTGCACAATCTCAACTGCTCCGATTCAAGCGGTGTCCAAGCCAATGGACCTATCAAGACAGAAAGAAAGAATTCTAGCTGACTATCGCAAGCGATTTAAAATGAGTTACACCAAAGAGTGGAACTAAAAAATGTAGTCCGATGCCTGTAGAGTTTTCGGTGTCAGTTTTGAAGTTCCACCGAAATTAGAATCTTGCATAAACATTATGCATATCACAGAAGCTATCCGGTGCTTATTTGTTTTTTTTTTTTTCATTTTTTATATTTTAATCTATTTGCATGTATTTGAAAACCAAATAAATAAAATCCAAACCAATTTTGAACAACACTGTTTAAAGTTAAAGTGTCTTAATAATTCAATTCTTTTAGAGAAGCAGCTGCCTATTGATCTCTTGATATAATCAACTTCAAAGAAGGTTCAGATTTATTGAGAGTATTCCTCCGACATTTCATCATAAAAGTATCCCAAATGAATTTTTACTTTTGCTAGTTTTAATTTTTAATTTTAGTTTTTCTGGGGTGCGATTTAATAGCAACTAAAAAGGGTTTGTGGGGGATGGAAAAGGGAAAGTGGTTTGCCATTGTTTTGGTATTTTTCATGTTTTGCTATATTAAGGTCTAAAAAATACTTGCAGACCGCATTAAAAATAATTATGCTTATGCTGCTGGAAAATGTTCGGCAACAGAACTGGCTTTCAAGCATATAAACATGCATACATATAAAGCATATATCTGTCTAAGTACGTGTACAAAATATGCACATACATATATAGATAAATATGCATGCGTGTGTAAGAATGTTGTTCAGAGAAATGACCACACAGAGAGCCAAGCTTCAAAAATATTTACAACATTCTTAAACGCAACCGAAACGAAAACTTATGAAAAATTGTTATGAAAATGTTGCTGCTCCGCTTGTTGCTTGGTCTTGGTTCAACCCACAAAACCCGCACCCCTTGCCAACCCCTCGGCTTATGTGGCCCCATTTTAATTGAAATAACTTGGAAAATGTTGATGCAACTATTAAAAACTCGCAGGCATAACAAAACCAAAAAAGAAAAAACCCAATCCTCGACAGCTAAATTAGCCAAAAATCAATAATGAACCATATTTCAGAAAATATACCAATTCAATCAATAGGCCAATCTTATGAAATATAATCTTATTTAATATAATTTTACTATACTAGGGGAGCAGCTGAGTCCAAACATAGTTCATAGGGAAACCCTTATCGACAGACTTGCTCACTTTTGTATACAAATTCAATGCACTAATTTACATCCATTTAATTTGTTGTGTTGTTTTGGTATTTGCTTAATTTTTGAAACACATTTGATTACAATTGCAATTACTATGTGTGATTGTTGTTGTTGTTGCCACCACCACAAATATGGTGGCAATGTCCGACGCCCTCTGCGCTTCTCTCTCTCTCTCCCCAGCGGTCTTTGCACATATTTTACGATGTTGTGTGTGTATGTTTGCTGGTGTGTGTGGCATTATGCAAATTAATTTTTGGTAGCAACAACAAATATAAAGATGACCAACACACTCCCACACATACAGCAGCAGCGAGAATGATGTTTAGAACTAACAACAACAACAACAACAACAACACTGTGCTCTTTCGACCACAAGAATGACGACCAAATGATGACCATAACCGCAGTCAGCAACTTTGTGACGGTTGCAACAACGACAACATTTTTTAGGCAAAGGCAGCTTTAGCTCTGCCGTGCTACATGCCGCAATGATGCACAGTAGAACTTTAGGCCGGAAACCGTTGCAAAAAAAAAAAAAAAACTATGCAGCGACTGGAAAAGATTTATAAATAATTTTAAAACAAATTGCGTAATCGCCAAGCGATGTTTTCATAGTCTCCACCGGTAAGAAACTTAAGTCAAGCATGATTTTGATCTGTTTTTCCATAGGGTCAACTTTGAAAATCTTATTTTAATTTTTTTCTAGGAAGAACATCATTACCGCAGGGGAAAAAAAATGTCTTTTAATTTTCAGACACATCCATATACATAGATGTGTGTACCAACAGGGATGTCTGTTGATTAATAAACTTTGCATACTTTGCACTCATTCATTCAACACAAATACAAAGATTGAACATATATATGTGTGTGTGTGTGAGTGTGTGAGTGTGTGTGTGTGTGTGTGTGTGTGTGCGTGTGTGGTCGCCATCAAAATTGACAAAAATGCAAATTTATTTACGACTCTGCAGGGTCGGAGCATAACATTGGGGTAGGTGAAGTTAGATGAGCGTCATGTGAATGAATTTGCAATGGCACATGGAACATGGAACTCCGCCAAAAATCAACATGCAACAGTGGAATGCAAGACACACACAGTCACACACACACAAACACACACACATACAAGCACAATAAATAGACGGACGGAGCTGTCAAATGTCGCAAGTGCATTTCAAAAAAGCGACTACAAAATTCGCAAAACATTTGCAGCTGCGTGGGCGTGGCCGGCAAGGGCGTAACGTTGCAGGTTTGTAGATTGTGGTGGCTGGCAACATGTGTGTTGTTCTTGTTATAAATGCTGCATAGGTGCGGAAATGCGGCAAAGCACCAGAAGTCAGCAGCTGTTGCCAAGCAAATGGCGCATGTTGTTCCAAAGTGGTTAAAATAGGGATCTCAAATTGACAGATTTTTAATTGCATTAGACAAATACACAAAACAAAATCTAATCCGATTTAATTCAACTGTCAACGATTTGGATTTGGATTAGATTTGGATTAGGAACGCAAGTCTCGTAAGTTGAAATTGAATTCAAAATAATAAATGATCGAAATGATAATCACCGACTCGTGCTTATCAATGTATGTATGTATTCATTTGATCCAAGTTCCTTCCAAATCCTTTATGCTAATATCAGTGAACTGCACGTCCTGGTCAACAGATGGTGCCAGCTTAACAACTCAATTTGGTTTACTTTCGAATCAGTTGCGCTCGGTTATAAACTCCTTATCGGCTTGAGTCATAAGTAGTTTGCAACTGAATTACAGATGGCGTAGCAAATGCAGTCCAATGTTAATTCCAAAGTCAGTTTCAAACTGAGTAACCAAAAACGAATATATGTATATCTATCTATGTATATATGTACCTATATATATATATATATATATATATATATATATGAAAAAACAGTTTCATTTGCATTTTGTTACGGTCTGTAAATTATTCAAAGCTCTTCAGTATTAGCTCGAATGTTAACAAAGCGAAACACTAGTTGAATGCTGAATACATGATCATAATCTTGTTCCATAATGCTCATTGATGGTCCGGCAAACTGGATACGCCCTTCCACACCCCCTACCATCCCCTCTACTTGCCTGCCAAATTCTTTCAGTTTTGCACTTTTTGCACTTTTGGCAAGCAAGCAGGAAAAACTTTGGCAAGGAGATTAAGTCAAATTAGCTGTGTTTGTTTTCTTTCAAACGCAACGGAAAAGCGATTAAGTGAAAAGTTTATCCACCCCCTTACACTTGCCCTCCCCCTCGTCAAAAACCTATCCCTGATCCCTACCACCACCCATAGCCCCTGAAGCGTACATTCTTTCTGTCTGACTGTTTCTCTGGGCAGGGTTTTCTAGTCGATTTGCTGCCACATAGAAATTGTATTTGCATTCGGGCGTGCGATGGCCACTGAAAGCACATGGAGCAAGGAATTGTGGGATTGTGGGGAATCTAATCTGAGAGGGGTGAGTTTGAAATCAAGGAGAAGAGAAAAGGCGATTGCAAGGTCAAATTTGCGCGACACAGCCGAATCACTGGCATTAAAGTCAACTAAAGATTAAATAACTTAAGTTTCTTCAAAATCTTTTCAATCGAGTAAATTCAAGTAAATTCTAGCTGACTTTAATTGAAAACTCGAGAGTGTTGTTTCAGTTTTGCTTGCACCCACTTTTAATCAGGCCTTAAGCTCAACTACGGTTTAATGAGAATGATTGGGTTTCAGTCCATTTCGAATATTTGATTGTGTTTCGATTAATTTCATTTCTTGCTTACTTTAAGCACTCATTTAAGTTGAGTTATTTACCAGTACAGACGCGCACATATAAATGTATTTAAATATGTATATACACACACAAACACGCAGAGTAAACATTCAATGTCGTCCTCCAACGTCCGCATCGTTGCCGGAAGTGGCGATGATAACACGCCAAAGAGGAAATGAACACTTTTTGGGCATTGGCACGATGCGAGGCTACTAAAAATATGCGCGACTCTTACATATAGCAGCAGCAGCACCAGCAGCAGCACCAGCACCAGCACCAGCAGCAGCAGCAGCAACAACAACAGCAACAACAACAACAATTTCGGCAATTTATTGTGGACAGACAGAAGCTGAAATACCCTTGTGTGCATATATATTGTAATGGGTACTGCAATTTTAGATAAACTCGCGTTTGGAGAAAAACCTCTTTCGATACTTTGATATCTGCTTAAAAGCGATTTATAAGACTTAATGAGACCACCAGAGCTTTTGGCTATAAACTAAGTTCAATTAGGTGCGGAAGGTAGTTGCTGTGGAATGTATTAGGTGCGGCCAATATTGAATGTGGAAGATATTGGGTGTGGAAAGAATTTGGTGTGGAATGTAAACTACCTTTTAGACAAACATTTCGAGATGAATACTTTATAAAGTATTCGCTAAAATTGTGGTAGCTGAACTTAAAGTTGCCTTCCCCTTTAAGTGGAAACTCTTTGCAGGCATACCCTTAACATATAGCTGAGGACTTCCGTCAGGGTATATAGGAGAATCCTGGGCAATCTTAACTTTTCGCATCTACAGTTCTTTTGCCTCACGCTACTCATTTGGTTATCTGCGTAGTCTTCTCTCCGACTGTGGCTATTCCCCTACTCAGGCATCCCTTCTTCACTTGCCTTCTTCCCTTATTTTTTTTTTTTTTTGGCACAGTTGCTATCTCTGTCTCACTGTCAGTGGGTCCCTTCGTCTGCCTTTGGGCGCTGTGTAAATTTTATTGAGGTCGAATTGAAAATGTGCCCAAGTGACACAAGGAGGGAGTGAGACAGAGAGAGAGAGAGAGAGAGAGAGAGAGAGAGAGAGAGAGAGTGAGCGAGAGTGAGAGTAAGAGTGAAAGGGGGGGCACTACGATAAATGTACGAAAAATTAAAAGCATTTTATGCTCACACCATTTAAAATGAATACGAAATATGGTAACACGCGATTTGGTTGAACCAGCAGACCAACGCACACAGGCTCATCCAGAGATACTATGCCCCAACCCACAAGCTTCACCCCGCTAACGAGTGGTTACACCTCAGTATCCCTCGATGCGTATAATTTATGTGGCATTTAATGAAAATGGAACTGAAATTTAGTGCGAATTTATTAAATGATTTTAAATAAATGTTTCATTCACAGCATCTGCCCACACCCCCCCCCCCCCCCATAGAAGAGGGATGAAGTAGAACGATGGATAGATTTAGGTTGCTCTGTGAGATAAAAGAGCTTAATAATTTGTATTGTCTACAGTGGAAGGTATTTTGTAAATACTAATACTACACAAGCCCCAAAAGAAGTCACAGCTCCAATAAGTAATTCTTCAACAATGTTAATTAGGAATTTCCACCCAGTTAATTGGCAATACTCATTCGTCAGACTATTGATCCAGGCAGAGAGAGATACAAATAGTGTGGGTGGGCGCAGGCGCAGCTCTTGCAGCTTATCGACTCGACCACAATCAGAGAATTTTTTTCAAAAAATGCGATGGGGATGGCTGCCAGAGGGAGGGAGTTAGGAGTGGGTGTGGGGGTGTGTTGAGTTGATCAAACGGCAGCTACGTCAACTTGTGGTGCAATTACTCGCAGCTAATTAAACGTAATTCGTCAATGTGAAAAACAACACCCAAATATGAAACAGGTTGCATGCAGCAGGGCGTACCATTGGTTGCATGGGGAGGGGAGGCAGGAGGTTTGCGGGCATATAGCCAGTTGAACGGAAACTTGCAAACGGGCTAAAAGCGAAAATTGCGCATTAATTAAATTTAAAGTGAATTGCGAGTGCGCATCATTAGAGCCGCGTAATTAATTTGAATATTGTTGACAGCACACACACACACACACACACACACACAGACACAGACTCAGCTTCAGCCTCAGCCTCTAACCCCCCCCCCCCCCTCCCATGTTGACCACAAAAAGTAAACGTGTTGGTCAACAACAACTTTTTGCTCTTTACTGCCACTGCGGCTCTTGTGTCCAATTAAATTGTACAAATTTACAAAATTAACAAACAACCTCAAAAAATCGCAACCAACCCGCAAAAAGGACGCATGTGTGTGTGTGTGTGTGTGTAGATGTCAACTCCACTTATCTGATGATGCATTGCATCATGAATTAATCATAATTTGATTACCTTACATTCCGCATGTTATTAATTTTGAAAAAATTCACTAATTACAATTAATGTAAATATCGAATTACGTTCCAAAATGCTGCTGTCATTACCTAAATAAAATTCAAATTTTCATGGCAAATAATTTCAAAATAATGTTGTTTTTATGGCAAATATCAGAAGCTATTTCCCTTGAAGATGTATTTAACCCATTCTTGTAGACTGATAAAAGGGTTTTGCTAAAGAAAAAATAAAGATTTAATCGAAATCCGATAACAAAGTTCGTATATTTAATGTTAATTGCTATCTTATCAATTCACAATGTGAATTAAACAAACGAAAATTGTTCACAAATTCCTGCAATTGCAATTGTTCTGCTGGCTCTTTATCATTTTCAACGTTTGCACTACTGATTCCGATTCCCTCACTTATTACAGTTATTTGAATTTCACATTGGTCGTTAACCGCTCTTTTTTTTATATCTGTAAACTTTTTTTTATTTTATTTGTTATTTTTATTCGAATTCGTTTCTTTTTTCTGCTCTTTCTTTATGTTTGTCACAGCCCAAGCGGAAGTCGACCCAGTTTTAAGCCTAATACACTCTCCAAAGTGTTAAATTTGTTTCTATATATAACATAAAAAGAAAGTTGCCACATTTTAGTTATTGTTGGTGCTGATGGGGCAGCTGCAATGGACCCAACGCGTACTCAATTTGAACAGAACACAAAGGACAAGGATCTCTGATCTTTGATAGCATGTAAAGTTGCTCAATAGTCATTTTACTATGGATCTTATTAAGCTGGGATCTGTATTTAAGGAGTATGTTGTAATTTCACACTTCACATTTTGTAACTTCCAACATATATTTGGGACAGTATCTTTTTTGTATGTGTCTCCTCTCGCCTCTCATGTAAGTCAAGCGCTTTGCTGACGTTCCGTCTGGGATTGGGTTTTGGCCACGGGCAGCTATCTAATGCCAGCTCACATACATACATACACACATGCACACACACACATAGACATGTGTGTGTCCGAGCAGCGGGCATTCATTATTGCAACGGCTGCCTCGGCTGTCTGCCTGCCTGGCAGCGTGACTCTTCTTCTTTTTATTCAACTGCTGCTGCATTGTGGCACTTATTAAAAATTTTCTGGTTCCCTATTCTTGTATTTTTTTTTCGTTTCTGCCGCATCCTTGGGACCGCAGCCTGCTTTCCGTTGTCCGTCCTAGCACACGCCCACCAGGAGCACGAAGCAGGGAGGGATCAGCGAGCTGGAGGCGCAGGCAGGATGAGGCAAGAAGCTGCCTTTGTTTATTTATCTTTTCGCTCGGTTTCGAATAACAAATCCTTTTGGCTTAACACATATTATGCGGCGACATTGCCTCATCCTTAACCGCATATTCCATTCCATTCCATTCCATTCCATTCCCATGTCTTCCACGTCTTGCCACATCCTTTGTGCAATGTGTGACTGCTGCAGTTGCAGTTGACTCCACTTTTGTCAAATGTATTGTTTCAACTAGAATCAGACCCATCCACCATTTACCAGCTACACCCAGTACGTACTGCTCCCCATCCGCCCATCCCCCTCCGAGCATCCTGCCCGTGCCCACTCTTCTTGTTCGCAATGACGATTTCCACTGCCATCATTCGTAATGCTGTGTTTGCCTTCGTTTTGCTGGCGGTTTTTTCATTTTCATTTGGTTTTTTTTTTGTATTTTTGTGTTTTTTTGTTGTTGCTTTTTTTTCTTCTGCCCACTGCAATCGCAGTTTTTACAGTTTCTTTTGCACTTATTGTCACAAGTGCAGCTACAAATGCAGATACAGATACAGATACAGATACAGATACAGATACAGTAACACTTCTACATATACATTTACTGCTTGTTTTTGATGTATTTTTTTTTTAGTATGTTGCCTTAGATACATTTTATTGTTTTTGCTGGCGCTTTTTCATCAATCTTGGTTGCTTCTCCTGCTGCCAGCTTTTTATGGCCTAAGTCCCGTGCAGCGGCAAGCGGAGAGAAAGAGTGACAGAGTAAGAAAGGCAGAGAGATGAAGAGAGAGAGAGATAGAGAGAGAGAGAGAGAAAGAAGAAATAGAGGGAGAGAGAGAGAGAGAAGAAAGAGGGGTGTTAGAGATGAGGGGCGTTCTTCTTTTGTCATTGTCGCCGCTTAGAACAATTTTGCAGTTGTTATGTCTACATAAATGTCAGCATCAGGCATTGTCTGCCCTGTCAGCCATTGTTTCCGTACTCCCCAATCCCGTATACCCGAATCCGTATACCGTGTCCCGTATTGTCTATGCCCATTCTTGTAACAGCACTCAACATCATCATTAGTCACGACTTTTTTCAGTACGCTTTGTTTTTTGGGTTTTTGATTTACTAGCTGCCTGCCAGGCAGCAAATTGACATTTGGCAACACTGCTACAGTAAGCGCTTGGTCACATTGATAGCATCGGTGTGACCAAGTGCTTTCTGTATTCGATTATTGAATACTCAAACTCAACAGCATCATTCCTATATATTTTTCTTTCGTTCAAATTCAAGCTGACATTGGGGTTATCCTAATTATAATTTACTCTACACAATGTTTAACATTAAACAACACTGAAACTGCTACTGTCATTAGATGACTGATAAAGCAAACAAATCTGAAATCTGTGATCCATATCGAAACTTGGACACATTTTTCGCCAAGGAACCAAAACATAACTTAACTTAATATTTTTTGTAGTCCGATTACTTTGGCATTTGACAGCACTTCAAGATGTGTGTAGTCACTTTACAATGACCAGCAGTGCAATCAATTCAAGTGCTTTTCTTGTCGTTTGGTTGGGTGGAAAACCGATGCCCGAAAAAAAGCAAAAAAAAAAAAATACTGCTTGGTCGCCTTGCCCAAAAACGGGGGTCGAGTTGCACCTTGAATTTTTGCCCCCTTAAACAAGTTTCGTGATGCCGTTGCCCGTGTGTCCGTTAGCCTATGTAGGGCTCTTATCGCGTCGCCGGGCTGCGCTTCACGCTCGACAGGCAAAACCGGATGTGACATCCTTTTAAAGTCGGAAGTACTTATGCTTAAGCGTGCGTCGGCAACGCCAACTGCGACGGACTCCAAGCAAAAGCCGGAGACGACCCGTGCCGCTTCCTCTTCCTCATACTCTTCCCGTGCCCCTGCCATCGCGCTTCCTCTGTGACAGTGAGTGGGTCCGCCTCATACCAAGTCTGCCTAACAAGCTCCCCTCTCTCCCCAGTGTCTCCTGTATGCGCTACTTAAAAATTGTTGGCAACATTAAAAACGCTGCCGTCTCCACGAGGACGTGGCCACGAGTCGCGATTGGCCACGTTATGGCTCATCAAAATACATAACACTGCCCAGTGATTCAAGCAACCCAACTCACACACGCTCTCACACCCGTACTCACACTCACTCCACTCACCATGACTAGCTGCAAGTGAGTCTACTGTGTAAGGAGTTCGCGTGACGTCATCACATTCCATTCTGTTAAGATTCTTAGAGCGTCACACACATTTAACACAGGAATATCGCCATTGCCTTAATTCCAATTAGCATTTCTTCAACATATTTCATTAATTATTAAACAGCCCAACGTACACTTAGATTCTCCCAAAATATAATTTATATATATTCGAGGTTTCCCTTGACTTGGAATATTTTCAAATGTAGAGGTACTTTAGTAGCAATAGCAGTAAAAAATACATAGTTGATTTCCGTAATTTATTTTACCTTCATTAGCCCCTCTTACTCTATTGCAATTCAAAACAAAAATAATCCAGCACCAAAAATAATCCAGCACAGCCACTTGAATGAATTTGCAATCGTATTTGGCTTTAGTAGCCTTCGAAGGCCCTTTGCTCCTCCTTCCCAGGAGGAGGAGCTGCCAACCGAATAGTTTTCTTTAACCATTTTATACCCAGCAATATTGAGACAACTGGCAGTGAGCCGAGTGTGAATAACTAGAAAAACAATTCTCCACGTATTTGTAGATGGTATTATTATTGTTATGTTTGGGAAATTCAGCTCATTTCAATTACAGGATATCTTAAAGTCGAGCCGCTTGAGCAGTTATTGTGTTAAACGTTCGTTCCACTTAATGAGCACCGGCTGAGGTATTGGAAAGGCAGTCGCTTTGCAAGTATTTATTGAAAATAGACACGCGACTGCTGCATATTTTATAAGTGCTTCGCTGTCATGCCCCAGACCCTACCACTCTCCATTGCTTGCCCCCTACATTACACTCCTTTGCGTGTGTGTGTGTGTGTGTGTTTGTGTGTATGTAAATCAACAGCTTTTGAGAGCTCTCGTTACAAATTGTAATAAACTCGCACATCCGTTGCCATTAAGCGACTTCTAATAAACTTTATGGCATCATTTTTTTTTATCTTTGGCTTCTCTTCGTCCTTCTTGAAGTGGGTGGGGAGGGGCGCGAGCAAGGTGTTAATGATTCAATAACATTTGCCTTTAATAGCCAACAGCAGGCGAGACAGGCGACATTAATGCGATTTGCGACAACAGAAAGAGAGAGGCGACCTGACCACAGCAATGTTACTTTCCATTTCAAGTGTCGCAGGAGTGAGAGAGAGAGAGTGAGAGAGAGAGATGCAGACAGAGACTGATAGATAGGAAATGAGTACAGAGATAGCGGGGGCAGAAGTCCAGGCGGCAACGACTGGTCAATTGTTGCGTGACTTTCAATTTTAAAATATATCTATGTAAATACATACAAACAAACTTATCTTAACAGGAAGTAGGAATATCAATATTTGGAGAAACGAAGATTGAATACTCTTGCAAACATGAAAGTTATATATAAAAATTTATATATAAATATTTATTACACCATTATTGCATTCAATTTATTGTTTTTGATTATGGTTTTCGGTTTTTTTAACTATTAAATTTTAGTTGAAATAAAATATGGCCAAATTATGGCCAATTCAATTTAAAACGCATCAAATATAAACCAGTTTTCTGATTTAATTCGCTCCGATTTTTATTATGCTCTCCCAAATTACCTTTATCAGAGCCTTCCGCTGAGGCTCTTTCATGTGGAACAATTGAGAGTAGTATTCCCTTAGAGGGTATTAAAAAACGTTTTCACTTTTAATCCACAAGCATCTGCCTGTCCCAGCAGCAGAACAACAAAAATGCCTGCCACCTGCCACCTGCCCCCCAAATGTATGCAATGATTTTTTCATCACTTTTTTATTTATTCTTTTTTTTTTTGTTTTTTTTTGCTAAAGCTAATCAATTTAGCTGTCTGGTGACATACCATGGGCCCAAACCAATGTCAATGTTGAGTAAGCAATTGGGGAAGGGGGATGTGGAGGAGGGGATAGAGACAGCGAATGAGTTTTCGGCTCTGGCTTGTGCTCCACTCATGTAATGTAGCTTGGTAGTATTCTACGGGTGAAGAGTAGCGGGTGTTTGGCGGGCTGGGCATGCAGACGTCCTGCGCAGCTGGGCATTGAAAGCAGTCATTAACTTTTAAATGAAGCAACGGAAACGAGATAAGCACGTGAAGCGAGCACAGTTTGCTCCCACTCCAATGGCTGCCCCTTGCTCCTCGTCGCCGCATCGCCCCATCTCTCCGGCTCCCCGTTAACCTTAACGTCAACCTGACCAGCCGCGCTGGCTGTGGTGACGATTGACGCTTGGCCATTGCCTGACGCTTGTGGCCATTTGGTGATGTTATCGCTGCCACGCCCCCTCAAATGAGCTATAATTATTCAATAAGAAATAATAAAGTAGCAGGCGCGCCACGCGGTTGTAGTGTTGGCTAACGTTTGTTGTTCAACATATATTTTTATTGATGGGCATGCGATGCGATGCGACTTCCAGCTGCTTCGTGTCTCCGGGGTGGAAAACGGGTGGAGGGAGGAGGCAGGAGGCAGGAGGCAGATGTTGGGGTTGCAGTCCACTGCGCTTTGGCCTGCCCAAATAGGTTAGACCGCCCACACCGCTCCGAGTGAACCATGGGTCAAATGAGTGTTGCGTGACTTGCAGGTTTTTCGCTTTGTGTTTGTGTTTGCAGTGAAAATTCCTTAATTTGCCAGGCTGACCGACCCCGCTACTTGCCTGCCAGTCTCCTTGTACCCTCCACGCGCCCCTTCCCCAAACAATGCCTGTACCCGCTCCAGTTTCTGGCTGCCCCGGCATTGTTGACGCTGTTAAGTAGTTACATTTTGTAGCGATTTGTCGAACAACACCAGAAAGCTGGCAAACAAATCGAGTGGGCACGACCGTAGAGTAAAGGAGGGAAGGCGATGGAGAGGGTGGAGAGTGAGTACTTCGAGTACAGGTAAGGCAAACAATGTTGCAATGTTGCAAGCACGTTTTTGAACCAGCAACACAGCTGAGAGGCGCTTAAGTAAATACACAGAGATTATTTATTATGATTATACGTGTTGCTCCCAAGAAGAAGAAGATGAAAAATAATAGTGAGACTAAGAAGAAACACTTCGGATCCTAACCGATGATTGTCGAAATTATAGCAATCCAAGTTTTTGAGATGTACAACAATTTGCCGCTTAAGAATGCTCAATGATTAAAATTATTTTAACGCTCGTTTTCTTAGTTCTTTAAACGTTTCGAAAACGCCATCGAAAATATTAGTTGTAATTTACAGAGAGTTCATATATTGAAGTTAAGTCTTGAAGATATTGCCTAGCTTTGGATAGCTTAACCTAATTATTTAATTTCAGTTAAGCGGATGCGCCTCAGCTATTAAAAGCAAAATAAAGTTCTCTGACAAAATTCAAACACGCTTTTTGGCAAACATTTTAGGATTCAATTGTAAATGGAAGTCCCTTGCCCCAGTGCATCACAACAATGCAGCCTGACTGTCGGAGAGTAAGATAGAGCCAGAGGAATACCATACAGAGAGTAAGAGAGAGGGAGAGAAAGTTGTTTTGTCTATTAATGATTTCATATGGCTGTCATTCATTTGACAATTCAGTTCTCAATTGCTGTTGCAATGCATTGTGAATTTGTGTCACACGAAACTGTGCACAACAACAACAACAATAACAAAAGCAACTTGTGACAAAAGTTTTTTATTTTTTGCCAAGATCGAAAGGGAAGGGGAGGCATAAACACAAAAACAATGAGTGGAGCTTTTGTTGTCTTCTTTGGGGATTTGAAATTTGAATTTGAAATTTAGGATGTGCGCAGACCTCGGAAAGAGGGGGGGGGGGAGTGGTGGCTACAAACATGGCACTTGATTTGAGTTTGAGTATTATTTTAGGGTTTTCAAACTGTGGCAAACAAAAGCGATTCAGCAAAAGGACCAAAGGCACGAAGGATATTCTCGCATATAGGCATTGATATAAAACTACGCGTGTTAGATCTACAAAATTAATGAGTCATCGTTAAAGTTAACAACTTGCACAAAATTGTTTATCTAAAGTGGCAACTAACTCAACCCATCCCCCGCCTCCCATTTAACAGTCTATAGAGTCTATAAATTGATGTACCGATTCGAGTAAGGGGTTGCCCGAGGGCTGCTTTGAGGTCGACAGAGATGGTTTGGGGGTGGCGGTGGGGAAGGTGAGGTAGGTGGCGCACACGTAATCACTTTTTAAGTGTTTGACAATTTATGATACATGAAAATGTTTTGCCAGTCTGCCAAGTGGCATAGAGGCAACACCTGACCCCAGCCTCTAACCGCCACAACCCTCAACACCCCAAGCTGTGAATAGGTTGACATTAAGACTCAAAGATTATTTTTGCCTTCAGCTTTGGGGGCTGCTGCTGCTGGTGCTGCTCTCAAAGGGTTTCGCTCTTCCTCTTCCTCCTTCTACTTCAAACTCTTCTTGTCTTCTTGTCGGCGCAATAAACACCTCAAACTTGATGACATTTCATTAAAATCAACGCTTAGGTCGAGGGTGCGACGTCAACAGTGGCGGTGGAGCGTGGGCTTGGCAAATGAATTTTACTTATGAAGCATGAAAGTGAGTTCCGTGGGTTTTCGGGCTGCTGGGTTTTGGGTCTTGGTTGAAGGACCTGCTGTTGTTGCTGCTGCTTGTTGGCGTCGGTTTCTTTTACATTGACGCAACATTTTCATGTTCATTTGGTAACAGGCAGCGACGCCGTTGCCGACAGCGACAGCAAAAGCGACGCAATGAATTTCATTAAGCAAGCAGCAAAAGTGCTTTGCCACAAACACATGAGCAGATGAGCAGGGGGCTGAGGCAGTGAACTGAGGCATGCAGAGTTTATTGGTCTACTTGATTTGTGTAAGTGATGTGTGGAAAGATGCACTGAGTAAGTGCTGCAAAAGGAACGGGTTACAGCCGGGCTATGCGATGCTTAAAGCAAGATTCCGCAATACCAAAGCAAAGGGGGGTGGGGACGGAGTGGGGTGGAATGACGGATAGCGAGTGCACAAAGTGACTTTGATTGCAAAAGCCGCAGCTATTATACCCTGTCATATATGCGTTTAAATGGGTATTTTATTTAACAACAAATAGAAGAAGAAGTCGATCCATTTTGTGTAGTTGTCACAAACAAGCCTGCGATACATTGAATTATGTTTGACACAACTCAATGCTATAAAGTTGTCTACTACCAATATTCTAGAAATCAAAAACAATTCTTATTGTTGTGGCAAATGTTTAGTGAACTAAATATTATCTTAACTTGGGAAAAATATTAAATCAAAATAGGAGGTCTGTTAAGAATGACTGTTTGTACAGTAAATGAATAATGAATATTTAACTAAATAAGAATAGAATAGTTGTTAAATATATTCAGAACTCTTTCTTGACATGTATAAAAGGTATACCCATAGTCTAGCACACACGACTCGGAAGCATTCAGACTTTCTTTGGTTATTTAGGCAAAGGCAACGTTTTTAATTATGTTCAGACAGCAATTGAAACTGGTACCGGAATAAGCATCGTGTTTTGACTTTTAACTTGTCGCCATTGCTTCTTTGACGAAAATGTGCGAAGCTTAATTGAAACATGTTACACTAAGAGGTAATGCGATTGGAGGTGTTACAACCAGAAATCGGGAAGCCTAACTACAGGACAACACTCACCAAGTGAGTGAGTGAGCTTGAGGTCTACGATCGATCTACTATAGTTACATTGAACATATTTCCATGATTCCAATCCAATGTGTGTAATTTTTATCTCATTGTTTTTTTTTATTGGCATGTAAGGTTTTAGGAAGTTTAACTTTCCATTCGAATCTGAGCCAACTTTTAATCCAAAGGATATTTGGCTAATAATTTATCATCTCATGGATTTCCTCTGACAAAATCATTGTCTCCATCAATTTACCAGCACATAAATCGAGTCATGTGGAGTTGCCAACATTTGAAATGTTGCTAGCAACATGCGGCGCTGCTGGCAACATTATTGCTTTGCAATCGGCAGACGAATGCAATTCGGTTTTGGTTTTCGAGACGGTGGCAGTTCGTGTGTGTTCTGTGTGCTTCGCTGGGGCTCGGCTCGTTGGTCGGCCGAAGGACATTCGAGTTGTGTTAGGTCCTGTCTGTTCTTATCCTGTGGTGGCCCAATGCGAGCGTCGCACAGCGTTTCAAAATTCAGTGCTCGGGCAACTTCCAAGCGCGTCGGTCGGTACTTTTTAAGCTCCAAATAGCATAAGCGCCAATCACTAAAGGAATGCAATGAACGAGCGATTACCGTTAGACGATTACTGTTTACCGTTTGTCGTAAATCGCTTTTACGTCGACCGTTAGAAAATTATTTAAAAAACGCTTGTAGGTGTCTCACCAATATTATTAAAAAGAAAACAGCAAAAAACGTGAGAAATCAAGTGTGATAAAACGAATTTTAAATAGTGTTGCCAAACTAAAGAATTATTTTCGTTGAGTGCAATTTTTTTGAAGTGTTTTTGAAATTGTTTCTTTTTTTCTCGCCAAAGTTGCTGCCACAAGTGACTCGAAAAATTTTGGAAAACGTATTGCGCAAGAACATTTTGCTGATATTTGAGCAAAAGGTAATTGAAGTGTTCGAATATTGACAGTTGATACTGTAGTTCAATTAAAGATTACATTTTCTTGTCTATGATATCGGAATTGGGAAGCGGGGATTTTGAAAATTTTCATATTTGCGCTTTTATTTTCAAAATATAGTTTTGGCAATATTAGCTTGTCGAATTATGAAGCTCACATATTTCCGTAATGGTTTGAGAAAAGATAGCGTAGATATTTGGGATCTGTGCAGTATCTTATCTGTCATCCTGTCTTTCGCCTTGTAGATAAAGCTCACCATATAATAATTATTATTAGATGAGTATGTACCATATATATACAAGTGTTTATGTATCTAGAGCACTTCTATGAATAGCTATTGCAGTCATTTACTTATGAATCAGCTTTCTAAATATAATTAGTTGCCTGGCACCAAGCCATATCTGCTCACTCTTCCCACTGCCTCCCGGGATCATCTGGATCGGTTCTGGTGCTTTCGTGTTTCATTCTTTAATTTCTTTTAGATGTGCACCACGCTAATTTGAACGATGAGCCAAAAAGTTTTCGCTATTTTGCGAGTTGTCGCAACAAAAGACGCAAACTATTCACCGACACCCCCAACCACACCCACCCCGCCCTCTTTCTCCTTCGATTCCCATTTATAGCAGCTTCACTCGTCGCTCGTTTTTTGTGAAGTTTTTAGTCGGTGTGATTTATGCTTTATTAATATAAAAAGTGATTTATTAGCAATGAAAATTTACGCTCGCTTAAAAACTTGGCCAGGTGTCCTGCATTCAGCGTCCTGCTTACTTTTAGCCAACGGCTTTGGCTGCATTGCACGCCTCTTTAATTAAAGATGTCCTTCGTATCCTTGCCTCGTAAGCACCTCGTCCGTGCGCTGAGAATGTTGCAAGACTGCAGTCTGTTGACTTTTCTTACAAATTTTTTATACTGGCGGATCTGTCCCGAGCTCCTCGTGCTTGTGCTCATTATCCTGTACTCAACTTAAGCTAAACTGCACAACGAGATTAAAATTGTAAATGACAGTCAGACTGACAGCAGTAGCAGAAGCAACAATAGCAACTGCAACTGTCACAGTAACATCCAGAGGATCGGAAACAAAACGAGGCAACCAACAGCTGCTCCTTAACAACTCAAATACGTTCACAGTTGCCATTGTTGTTGTTCGTGTTGCTAATATATTTTCGCTGGCACTGTGCTTGTTTATTTTATTATTATTTGTCTTAATATTTTTATTTACTTTTTTTTTTTTTGCTGTGCAGGACATTGTTTCGCTTATGCCATTTGCCTGTCGCATTTTGTCGTATGTTTTAACAAAAGTTAATTAATTAAATAAATTTTCGCTCGGTTGCCACTCGCAATATCTCTTCTTGTGTGTATGTGTGAAAGTGCATTCTTATGTAATAAATTAAATTAATGAAAAAAAAAAAGAAAATTCCCATACTCGCTATGCATGCGATTTACATTTTTTTCTTGCAACACAAGTGCGCTCAAATTTTATTATAATCGAAGGAAAATTCATTTTTTTTATTGTCATTGTAGTTGCTATTAAAATAACTCAATTAAAAATTGCTCAAACTCTATTCGGATGCTTGACAGGATGAAAATTAAAATTTAAGTGATAGGTTTACATATTCTTATATGGTAAAAGGGTCCCATTTGGTGTCATTTCTTAGGGTTGTATTTGTGTATTCCCAATTATTCTCAACTCAATTAAAAATTGTTCAAAATTATATTAGGATGATTAATTGCAAGTTAATTAAAACTTCTCTTATAAGTTTTGCTCCGCTATCGGTAACTCAACTCAAAAACAAACTAATTTCACGCAAACGCCTTAATTACAAGATCAAAATTGGCCACTTAAAATTTAAAGCATCTAGGTTAATTACCGCTTATCGAGCGAAGCAGACATCGAATACGCATCGCAGTATGATTATGAGACTACCGATTTGTGTAATGCCTACTCACAGTAACAATCCATTCACGTCAATACCTAAATGCACTGACCTTATCAACAATGGACAGTTATCTGAAGTTTCAGGTTGCATTCGACTTATTGCCCAATTGTTGAAAGTGTTGTATGGTGAACTCGTTTCTAGTGCATTTCTGCTTAAAGTGGATTGGACTAGGTCAAAGGCCCAACATTGAATCCTGAATCCCGAAAGCCGCCCTCCTCTCCCATATTCCACAAGCATTAAAAACAAATTAGCATAAATTTTGTGTTGTCCGTAAGCCTTTTGTTAAACACATAATGCAGGATCCCCATCTCCTCTTCTCTTTGCAAAAAACAAACTATGAAAACAGAAAGCACCACCCATCCCCGTCCCGCCATTAACATATGTGAACTCTGCAGTTGATTATTTGAGGCGTAAAGGGGCAACAAAAGAAATTGAAACTGTAATTATGATGGAATTGTGGCGTAACAATAACAATTATATCAAACAACTACAGTATTTAAAAGCTAAAAAGTACAGAAAACAAAGGAGCTGGAATATGTTGTACCCTTTACTTATAAAATACCTTACAAATTCATCTCTAATCATACAACTGCAATTGGGAGTATTAAGAGTCGAGTTTTGTGGAGTATATTTCGAATAGCATAGCTCGTGTAACTGCAATGACGAGTAGATAAGTTGAAATTCTGAATTTTTGCAGCATATCCGCTAGTCGCGCACTCTCTGTTTTTTTTTTTTTTTTAACACAAGTTTATTATTTTTGTATTATTATTTTTTTCTTCTTACAACTGAAAACAGTTGTGTGCTTACGCGTCATATACGTAATATGAGCACTGAACGAAGGCTGCACAAAGCGTCCTCTGATCCCAGGCAGCTGCTTTTGCTTTCTGTTTTTGTTGCCTGCCTGGCTGCATATAAATCACAACTCGATATGAGGCAACAAGAGCTCGTTGGTGCAACTTGTTGGGGGGGTGTGGAGAGTGCTGGCGGAAGGCAACGCATTGCCAGCTAATAAATGACGTGTCACAGCGAAGCAGAAATAAACACAATTAAAAACGCATCAGCGACAAAAGGCCACACACACTATGGATGTACTTACATAAATGAGAAAATATGCTGTTGGGGATGTTGCATTCAGTATATGGATGAATGGTTGGATGGATGGATGATGGCATGGGTACTGCATTTCGTGGGTTTTCCGTCAAAAAAACATAGAAAAGACTCAATAGAAAAATGGCAAAATTAATTACATACAAATATATATAAAAACAAAATACTATTTTGATCCGCGGTGGATCAACTATTTCATTACTATCGCATATAAACAATAGTGAAACAGAAGACTCAATAAACGTTTCATTTGAATTTTAAAATTCGATTCAATAGAATTAATTACTTTAATGAGTTTTTATCTTAAGCTTTAATTACTTAAGTTACACGTGTGTAATAATTTAAAAAATGTTCATCCATATTCCTCGAGTTTTGGTTCAGTTGCATGCAACACTTATTAAATCTAACTCACTGAATAAACTCAGAACTAAAATATATAAGTAGAATGTTAGCACATTAGTGTATATAATGGACAAATTTATATACAGCGACTGACCATTTCTTATATACACTCAACCGCTGTGCAGTTCACCTTCGCCAGGATATTCACTTAATAGTTTATATATATAATAGTTATGTTAGACTGGCTGTGCTTCAGGTCAGACTCTGCCTGGCCGTAGCCTCAACTCCGATGTTCGTCTTACCAATTGCTTTGGATGAACTTACAGTTGAAATTGCAATTTTGTTCAGCGCACCACGCGACGTATGCGTAATGTGCACAGAGAGTCAGAGACGGCTGGATAGCGAGGAAGCAAGGAGAGCAAAAAAAAAAAGAAATAAAGAAAAAGTTGCGAATGGTCTGGCAAATTGCTTGGCTACTGCTTCAATGTTCTTTAACCTTTACAAAATGTAAAATCACGGTTAGGAGTTAGACCTATACATATGTATGTATATATACAAACCTGTAATCCTGAATAGTAGGATTGTAAAAGGCACCCCGTCGAATTCTTTGAAACTGTTGGAACAGTTGCAACTGATTGCAAAACAAAACGATTCGATCCATTTATAACTGACTGCTTTTTTAACATTTATAGAGGCAACTCAAGATTATTCATATTGACAGATTGCATTTTAACTGAAGCTGAAACTAAAATCATTTTATTCATTTAAATATTAAATTTAAATGTTTCACGGGAAACTTTTCATATATCTATCAGCATCATCGAAGTTTCTTAAACTTGAAACTTTTCACTTGAAAAATTGTATGAGTGTTAAACTTAGCAGTTGACTTCACTTGACTTGACTTGAGTCAACTGTGTCCTTGTCCTTGTCCTTGTTAGAAGGAGACAACCCACTCAAAAAGCCTCTTGCCACAAATACCTGGCAACACTTGCATGCCACATACACGTACATATGTACATGGAGCATTTCATGGAACTCGACTTCAGTTGTGTGGTGGCACATTAAGTTGTTGTCTGCTTGTTTTTATTGTTTATACATATATTTGAATGCCTACCACATCCACTTCACTTTCACTTTCAGTTTCGCATTCGGGTCTGCTGCGTGTGTGATACCACAAAATACCCCTAGTAGTTGTAAGCCAATGCAAATGTTGTGCAAATGATCTTTATAGGTTGCCTTATTGCAACTAGACATGCACCACATTTGCCCCAGCTAATCAAAACTGACATGAAGCCGTAATATGAGCCCGTGTTGAAAGACCTTTGCTTTCGACTGTCAAATATCCTAAGAGCAGTCCAAATATGATTGTTAAAAAGTTCAGCATACATAAAAGATAACTCACATTCCAAATCCTGATTTCAATTCTTTGATTTCTTGATTTCAATTTGAGCTACTTATAGCCTGAGACATATATTCAATGGCTAGCATACCCTATCTGCGCATTGGCATTTTTACAGGAAATCAACGACTTAAAGGTATGTGGAACTCAATATCTGCCCTTAGTGTATTGCTATAAAATGTATTATAAATAGAACTTCATACCAATAAAGTACTTAAATATACAAGTAATAGCATGAATATATAGAAGAGACAAATATGACAAATGCAGAGTAGGAATGGAAACTGTACAGCTAGATTTGGAATGCTCAATATATGCCTGAAAAATAGATATATCAAGAATTCTCATAACTATAAATACTATACGCATAGAAGTTATGTCAACATATCTCCTGCAGAAATTGGATGGATGTGGAAATGGATTACATTCCATCCAAATCAAAAGAAAGAATAATATAATGTCAATTGGGAATCAAATTGTTATTATTTATTGAATACATACTATTAATAGCATTATTCTCATACTTACATAATTACACACCAGCAAGAGCTGAGTGGCAAATTTCGAGCTAATTTGAAACTGACTTTTGCCGGCCTGTGCACTTGTGAAGTCGAGTTCTCAGAATTGTCCGAGTTGTGCACTTTGCATTACAATGTTCAAATTCATTTGATTCATTTGATATTTTGATAATTTAATTGTCAGTTCAGCTGGTTCGCAAAATGCTGCAAATGTCATCGAGAAAAGTGGGCGTGGGTGCGGCATGTGCGCTTCGGTTATAAATAATGTGCACGAATTCGAGAATGATCTCTCTGTGTGTGTGTGTGTGTGTTTGTGTTTGTGTGTGTGTGGCTGTTGTTTTTGTTTCAGCTGGAAGTAGTCATGAAAATTAATTAAAAAGCTAGCCGAGCACCAAAGGGGCAATCAGCTGCAAATTAAATGGACATTGAAAATAAAAATTGGGAAGATATCAAAAGGTGCATGTATGAGTGTGTGTGATTGTGTGTGTGTATGTGTGTGTGTGTGAGTGTGGCTTTTTGGGAGAGTACTGTGGACATTTAAATTGTTTCGCACGTTGTTTGCAGAGTTTGGTTTCGTTTTGTCATTAATTTAAAAATTTGTCGCAACCCTTTTCAACTGACAAAATCGGGTAGCAGGCATATGTATGTGCTTGCGTGTGTGTGTGTGTGTGTGTGTGTATGTGCTTGTGTGGGTGTATGTTTGTGTTTTTGTGGCATGAAAATGTAGCTTTCGTTTGAGGTTTGCCCCGAGAACGATTGTCGCGCCAATGTGGCTACGATGATTGAAGCAGGAGGTGGTCTAAACAGAGCCCCCATTGCCCATAGATTGACACCCACATCCGCACACACACACACACACACGCACACGCACACACAAAACACAACACACATATGCATTTGTCAGGCAAACATGAAAAAGGATGTGTCCCAGCGACATTGACTCATTGCACAGAGCTGAGCTATACGCTCGAAAAGCAAGTCATGCTAACCCCAGTTTAACAACCCTCACATGAGCCGGCAGCGCTTTGTTTTTGTCTTCTGGAATGCCATGCAACTATTTGTGGCATTTTCTTTATTAACACAAATCCATATAGTACAACACAACCACAGACCGAACGTAAGTACGCACATTCCCCTTGAATTCTACCGACTGCACAATACTCTGTTGTTTAGTGGCTTGCAAGTATTTTGTTAGACCTTGGTGGCTATTCGTAAAAGTGTGATACATTGAGAAATCGATTATGTGGCATGTTCTTTCCAGATGCTCTTCAGAAGAAATACTTTGGTTTTGAAGCAAGTTTTCGAAATGAGAGTGAAAAGTAGAAATGTGGTGTGACAGTTACAGCTTGTCTACCTGCATTGGGCTGTCGCAGTTAGGGAGCCAAATGTTTTCTTATAAATATTGTTTATAAATTACAAGCCTGTTAGGCGCCAATAAACCTGGTTTATATCGTGATGGAAAAACAAAACAAAAACAAATCGATTTAGTGGTGAAAGTATTTTGAAGATCAATCGAACGAAATAAAAAGTTTTAACCTTAATTTCCAACCATAATTTTCCAACTAGTTGAGTATGTGCTAGTCTTAAGGATGAATTTAATCTTTTCTTAGATCTGCTGTAAGTTTTAAGTCGATCTACTAAAACGAAAAGTTCGAAATATTATTCGGACTTAAGCAAAGTTTATTTAGATGTTTTCTGCTGCACGACTGGATGTGAACTGCATATATTTCACATTTATGTTGTTATATTGGCATGTTTGTCTACGCCAATGTTAATCCCACAGCTTAAGTGTTTCGACCCATTGTTTCTATGAATGCCATATGATATTGGGCTCGACTCGGCTTGTGAGACTGACCAAGAAAAAATGTTCATTACGGGAAGGGAGATATCTGCTTCAATGCGTTACACAAGTCATGACCAAACTATAATATCATCACTTCAATTTCTATTTCAAATGGAATTTGGTAAGATGAAATTCGCGTTTCCAGTTTAAATTTATATTTAGTAACAGAGCAACAGAGTAGCACAACAGTGTGTGCGGTTAGTTGTAGTTACAGCTGCATTGCGTGTCCTTTGAGCAGCTATTGAGTGCGTTGGCACTTGGCACTTGCCACTTGACATTTGCCACTTGCCACTTGCCACTTGCCACCTGCTGCACTTTGCAACAACAATCGCTTGGAAATTTTAACCGAAGGCAAAACCAATAATAACCGCAAAAAGAACAACAATAACAAGAAGAAACCGACAACAACATCAAAAGTCAGTGCAGAGAATGCCGTAGAGCTGGACCTTGTGACGTCAGATATCCAGACAATTATTCATTCATGCATTTATGACCCAAATGCAATTTGTAATCCCCTTTGAGTCTCAGATTGAAACTCATTCGAATCATGCTTTGGTTATCAAGCGAATTTCTCGTTTCATTCATATTTTTTATTCTCTGTTGGCGATAAAGAAACTGTAGCTGGGAGGCTGTAAGCAGGTTCTGTAATGATTGAGTTTCATATGGCAGCAATTTTGCGTATATATGTCTCAAAAATATTCGGGCCATAAGTGCAAAAGAGTGGTACATTGACAGTTTGCGGATAATAAATAAAATTACATAAAATATTATTGCGAAAGGTGTAAAGGCTGTGCAAATAAGTAAATTATATTTAAGCAAGTCCAGAAGTTAGCTTCAAGACCAATATGTGTTGTTATATTTATTTAAATTAATATATTTATTATTGGCCTGCTCCGATATATGCAATTATATTAAATCCCAAATTAAGTCGAGACACCATCTGCAGACAGACGGACGTAATATGTCCATGTACTAAATGGTTAGAAAATTAAGATATTATTATTAATATTGGAACTTATACAAAGTTAGCTGAATCAATAAATACTTTTCTTTTGACGTCATGTTAGTATTTTTATAGTATAATTACCCTATCAGCTGTCATCAGGCAAAACTTCCTCATTAATGTCCTGCAAGTTATACATCACTCTTGTAGGCATTTCCCCTGTCAGCCGTTATGCAAACTTTTGAAATTGGAATAGCAACACGTCTGTTACAATGCGAATGAATGTTGTATTCAGAATGTCAACAACACTCAACTGAGCAGATAATAGAGAACAACTGCAAACCTTGACAACATCAGCGCAACATATTGACAGGTGCGCAATATCACATATATTGTTTTATATTTATATATATATATATATATATATATATTTAGTTATGTTTATGTGTGTGTGTGCAGCATCCGGTTGTCGAGCGGTGAGCGCTTGTTCATTTCAAATGCATTGAGGCCATGTCCACAAGACAGTTAATTTCCTATTTGATATTTGTTCTTAACCTAATAAATTTGCAGGTGGAATAAATCGACTGGGTGCTCAAAGTATATTGAAAGTCGGCCCACAGGAGCCATTTAACATACGCTTATAGTGAGTGAGTGGCAGAGTCTGGGAGACAGTGAGTGAGTGGTGCATGCATTCACAGCACAGCATACGACAGGATGGCAACATAATCTCTAAATTAATCTTATTTAGCCTATAAACTGCAATGCCAGTCAGGAAGCCAGCAGCAGTTCCGAGTCCTGCGTGGAGGAACAGTGAGTCGTGGTGGGGGAATAGGAGTAGGAGTGGCAGTGGAACAGGCAGCTGCCAGAAGTAACTCCATTGTAATCCTTTTGTCACAGTTCATGACTCTGCAGCTTTATGATACCACCAAATCCCAAATCCCACAGGGAAAAGTAAAAGTGTCTTTGGCTGAAAGGGCTGAACCATGCCATACCCTGTAATCGTTTCAGAAGTGCACCGAAAATAAGAGTCTTGTATAATTTAAGCGTATGTCTAAGACAAGTATATTTTGACCATTCAAATTTAGTTCAAATATTTGATTTGAGAGCAAAGCCGAGGAGGTTCTTATATATAAAATATTTATATTTTCAAGTTAAAAATCTTAGATTTCTAGAGATCTATAAATAAATAATAATTAGGATTGGAAATCTTTAAAATAAAAACAAGGTAAATAGAGTAAAATATATACAAAAAAGTTTTGCTGTTTTTTGTAATTTATAGTCAATTGCG
This sequence comes from Drosophila cognata, assembly GCA_035041535.1. Taxonomy (NCBI): domain Eukaryota; kingdom Metazoa; phylum Arthropoda; class Insecta; order Diptera; family Drosophilidae; genus Drosophila; species Drosophila cognata. The sequence continues at coordinate 4,768,572 of JAWNLC010000235.1, forward strand.
ATCGATGAGATCGATGGGCTTAGGTCGGCAGACAGACAAAAACTATATACCTCATTGAATAGGAGATAACTCCTTCTATTCCAACTTGATTACATTTATTTTTATTGCATAGCGAGTAACTGAACTGAACTGAGTACTGAATACTGAAAAAACCGGCAAGCACGTCTCCTCAAAAATTCCGTTTTGCAGTCGCGCTGCGACCTCCCGTGCTGCACATTCAGTTAAGCTTATGCCCGAAAACAAAAATAGAATTGGTCATCTGCTTGGCTTAAGATTAAAACTGATGGAAACAAAGAGACCAGAAACCAGAAACCGAATGCCCCAAAAGCCGAAGCCCGAGCAACCGAAATCCAAAGCGAAACCAAAAAAAAAAAAAAAAAATAAAATAAAACCCGAAACTGTTCGCCGCACAGTAACACGACAATTACATGACAGGCTCAAGCTGCAGCCAGCGACGGGAGACAAGCGGCAGACGAGAGGAAGAGAACTTAGAAGTAGAGAGAGAGCGAGCGAGGAGGTCGCAACGGTTTTGTTTGCATACCTGGCTACCTGGTGATAACAATAATCCTTGACAAGCCATAAACATCTTAACGTCGCCGCGTCCTGCCCTGCCCAAGGACAGCCAGCCAACCAGCCAGCCAAGCAGGCTGCCAGCCAGACAAAGCGACAGCGACAAATAGACTATGGTTACAGAGTAACAGCGCAGTTCAGTTGTTTGTTACTACACTGAGAGAAATTATGAATGCCAAGCTAAAACACTCTGGAACTAATTAATTGAGAGTTTGAAATAATTGGCTAACTTCTAATTCCCAATAATCCGGCAAGGACTACGGTTAGCAGAATATTTTAAACTCGTATTTCATTTATATATATATATATAAATACCTCTTCAATTGACGTATCTTAGCAGAAAAATAATTAATCAATTTCAAGTGTACTGCTTTCTTTTATGCATATATATATATATATATATATGAATTATTCAGTAAGTAAATAACATAATACCAATCTTAAGTATTTCCACTAACCATCACTTGTCACACATGCGATATATGTTTGAGCTGTAAATGAGCGTTAGCTTAAGAAGTCCGTAATTCTTCTATATATCTTAATTATTTCTGTAAGTTCAGATTATGAGAGGGGTACATCGTCGGGATAATACATCAATTCCATGCTGTCAGCAGTCAAAGCTTCTTCAATCTCAATAATCATACTAAATACATTAAGCGAAAAACCCAAAAGACTTCCAAAAAATTGACATCAGCTGGATCTGCCCTCAATTTTGGTTATATATTCCTGTTGATTTTTTCGCCAAGTGTCGAATCGGGTGCTCAGCTTGTGGGGATGCGTCGGGGTGCGGATAAAACTCAACGACAAAGGGACTCAAAAGTCGATTTGAATGTTTGTCGTGTCCGCTTTTCACTTCTGTCCTGCGCTTCTTTTTTTTCCAGCTTTCGTTTTCATTGCTCTGCAGCTGGTTTTCCTGCTCTTCAAACTTATCCTCCTGCCCCTTAGCCCAGTTCCGTTTATCCCCTCTCCCATGTACGCCTCTGGATCGTTCCGTATCTGTTACACCCGCATAAGCAGCTAATTCGTTTATTATTTTTATTGTTCCGTTGACATTATTTACGTAAGCTACTTGTCAGCTTTTCACTTTGCTGGTAACCCAGTCCTCTGTCCTCTGTCCTCTGTCCTCAGCCCTAAGTCCTCAGTCCCCAGTCTCCAGACTTCCATCGCTTGCTCCTTAGTCCCACTCTCTCCTAAGTTAAGGGGAGGCTGCTTTATAATATTCATTTCCATTTTATTTGCCCATTTACAAGTTACAATCTCCATGCTGAAGGCTCTTTGGCAGTCACTCAGTCCAATTGAATCCCTTCTTTTCCCTTTTTCGTATCTCCATTCTCCTCTTTCCTTATCCCTTGCGGCTGAACTTGGTTCACATTGGGTCGCTGGCCTTTTGCCTGGTATGGGTTTGGGGTTGGGGTGGGGCTTGGCCTTAGGGTTAAGTTTGGGGCAAAGCATAAAGAGTTGAATGCTGAGTGTTGACTGTTGGGTTATGCCTTTATTTGTCATTTGATGGCGAATGCTTTTCTGGGTAGGTTGGAGTCGGGTGTGGTGTTAGCATCTTCAAATGGTAAGTGGAAAACGCTTGACGGTTGCTTATTGTAGATTGCACATTAATAGACTGAGTTATTGATACAGCTTATTAAATGGTCCCTTGAGTTGGGGCTTAGACGACTTCATACGAGAGACAAGTTAATTGAGAAACAAGAGCAAATAATTACATTTCCAACTGCCACAAACACAAACTAAAGCTTAATTGTTTGCAATTAATAAATAAAATATAATTTGAATTTGAGCATAGGCAATTATTTTGATTGTTGGTACACAATAAACATATCTAGGCCTTATCAAATGTTAATAAATATTATATAATTAAATCTTCTGGAAATTAAGTCCCTTGGAATCAACAATACATATTCCCTTTCAAGCTAATCAATTCATTGATCCATCATAATAAGGAGCAACAATCCTTGAATTCTTTTGAAAGTTATAGTGGATCATACAAATAGATGGATAAATGCAAATCCGCCAATTAAGTTAAAGCCAACATCAATTTGCCTTTAGAGTACACCAATCGAACTAGCAAAACGGAAAAAGTCTATTAAGCTGATGTTCTCGGAATCATCTCCACCAGCGGAGAATCAAGTGGATCATCAAATGGTCCGAGCACAGAAACACGCACCGAAAACCGATGCTCCACCAAATGGCAGAGCAATCGAGAGTCACTAAAAATGTCCGGTGGGCACTAAGCTGGCTAAAGCACTCCAATTAGAGCCAGCATCGGGTTTGCTAACGTGGCCTGGCTTAGGCAGCAGACTAAAGAAAAAAAAAACAAAAAAACAACTAAGTGAACGGTAGTGGATAGTGCTCGACTAGCACATACCGTGTTCCCCCAGAATATATTCGTACCGACAAAATATATACACAGAAAAGACATACTGCGTATGCTAAATACGAAGGTACATTTAGTCTCTAATATAGATACTGCTGTTAGATCAAGAATATATGTTCGTTTTAACATAGGGTATAGAAGGGTATTGTCTGAGGTTGGCTTTGGATTACAGTCGGAGGCAAATAAAAATATGACGGGGTCGAATGTTGCACAGGACTCGAAACATACACACGGTTGACAGCAGAGCAGTCATGCATATGCAAGTGTGTGTGTGTGTGTGTGCGTGTGGGTGGGTGTGTATGTAGGACTGCAAGTGCGACAATCGCGCCGCTGGCTATGACTACTCATTTACACTTTTGCACACATACACACACACGTACAATCACACATGAACACATGTCCTGCGACCAGTACACAAAATCTGACGCATCAGCAGAAACGCACGCTGACAATGACAACGAAAAGGGAGAGTATGAAAGGAAAATCTAGTCTGTTATATTTATATATAATATATATAATATATATATATATATATATGTATGTGTGTGTGTGTGTGTGTGTGTCTCACCCTAACTCTTATTCTCTGCCATTTTGTGAGGTTAAACAAATACAGTTAGTAGACGCTGGCCAACTTTTGCTGACGGAAAAATTTGGTAACGAAACGTACACAGGCAGAAAGGCGTGACATTACGGTTCCCTCTTCCTTTTGCCTCCCACCACAGGAGGTCAGTCTTAGAGTGGGCGTGGTGTCTGCAAGAAAATGATAGAGAGGGAGAGGAGCAGATAGAGGATATTGTAGGGTGTTGCACGTCTCACCGTTCGATGGCCAGTTGTCATTTACTCGACTCCTCAGCAATGTCTCCAAAGCTCTCTTCTTCTCCATTTCGCTCTCTCTCACTCTCTCTCTCTCTCTCGCTTAGTGTGCGTTTAATTTAGTTTACTTTCGAGCAAAACTACTCCCGCATTCCCAAGTGTGCAATTTTAAATGTCAGCAACAATAAGCACACACACAAACACAAAGAAATACACACAAAAGTGTGCTGGTGTGGGTGTTGGTGTTTTCCAACTGACCAACTGATTTTCTTAAAGTTGCACACAAAAATCAAAAGGAAGCCAAAAACCAATACAATAAACTGACCGATATGTTAAAACTGTCAAAACTGATTTCCCACAATGCACTGTAAGAAAATACTGTCAAATGTTAGTAGAAGTAAGATAATTTGAAGTTATTTATGAGTAAGGAACTTTAAATATGCATTGAATCAATGCAGACAGCAACAAAAAGTTTTCATCATCAGTTCCATTTGTCATGCAAACCTGACAAGCATATTCAATTCCGGCATGTCTTTATAATTGGATTTTAATATTCAGTAAGCACTTGCCTCACAATCAATAGAAAACATGTTTTTATATAGAAGCTATGATAGCCTTACAGATAAGATATATCCACATATGTATAAAATAGCCCGAATCACTGTTAATGCTTACATCGAACTTTATTGTGAAGCATTTTAGGTGCATTTTTAGGCTAATTAAACAAACCGATTTCTATGCAAATACTTATTGTAATATCAGGTGAAAATATTTCAATTGTAAGGAATGGATATATAAATGTTATTTAAGGAAATGTAATTGGTATGTTTGGGTATTTGACACCAAAATGCATATGGTATGCATAAAATTGTTGAATGTTTATGGAAGAGAGAACATGAGATGAGTCAACTGTATTCGGTAATCCAGTTCCGTAATTTTAATGCATTGGATAATATTTGCAGACAGCCAAAAAGCAAACCAGGGCACAATTATGACACACACACAGGAAAAAAAATAATCACAAAGCGTAGAACGTAGTTAGTAAGTACAGATCCACCCCTTCGCCTTGCTGACCAACTTACTCATGTGCTCTTCATCGACCTGGGCTTATAACTGGGACACATGAGCAAGTGTTTAAGTGCACACAGACAAAGGCCAAGTATGAGATGATTATGGAGGGGATTTTGGGGATGAGGGATGGACATGGATATAAGGCGATAGATAGGACACGTAACTAATAAAATGGCTAGCACGCGTGAGCCAAGAAGTCCTTTTTGCCAGCCCATCTAATGTGCCCGACAGACTTCGATCTATTGTGCAGAGACTAGCAGAGCCTCAGAGGCGCAAATATTTGGCCAAGTTAGCAAGTCAAGTTGGTCTATTCGCCTGTTTTTGTGAGCTCATTAAATTTTGTCAATGCAAATATGTGAGTGTGCAGTAAGCCAGGCAGGCAGGCAGGCAGGCAGGCAGCACATGCAACACGTAGCTGAAGCCAACTGCCAACTGCCAACTGGCAACTGGCAACTTGCAGAGCCCAAGTCAAGCGTTAGAACGGGATATGCACTTCCTGCGCATTTCCTGCTGCGAATCGTCCTCGCCAATGTCCCTGGCTTCTAGACGTCGGTGTCCTTGTGAATTTATTACGTGCAAATGTAAATAGTGGCACGTGCACGCAGCAACTGCAGGCAACGAAGGACTCTCGGTGCTATGCCGCGTCCTAGCCGCAAGATGAATGAATACTCTATGCTTGCGTCCTGTTGGCAATAAAAATGTTGTCGTCGCCAAACAAAGGCGAGCCAACAATCTCCATCCCCGGCTAACCGCCCGCCTGCCTGTCTTTCTTTTATTCAGTGTGCCACGCTTTGTCAATAGATAAAGCATCTACAAGATACAAATACTTGTGTCGGCTTCTGCACTACGCAAACAGCGCAGCTCAATATGCTATATTTAGATTATTTATTTGCCCAGCCATGCATATGGAGGCGAGACGCGACGCCCCCTGCAGAGACGCAGCTGTGGTTAATTTTGTGGCCTGGTCTCCTTTTCAGCAACGTTGCATTCACTTTTTTGCGGTTTACCCATGGCTGGCAGCAATTTGACAGCTCAATGCAAATTGTTAACTAAGCTCAACAATGCTCAGCATTCGTGCATTTCCTCATTCGTGGTTGGCGTCTCAATGACTTAAGCAGGACAATGGCCCGCCCAATAAGCATAGTTAAATAATGACGCACCACAGTTGTCGCATTGATATTGTGGCAATTAAAATATGCCAATCGAATAGCAATTCGATTACATAAATTTAGTTTTAAGTTAATTTATTACACTCCTGCAGAGGGAAAGATTTCCAGTAATCAAGGAGCAATTTTACTTTTGCTATTTGTTGCAATTAAATCTAGTGTCGAGCAATCTAAGCATAATGCAATTCTCTGCTTAATATTCCCTACAGCAGCTGCATCAGCGAGCAGTCAAGCGTCCATCATCACAGTGAAGCAATGCTAAACGGAACTACAGCGAATCTAGGATGATGATGATGGTGGCACAGCAGAACGGTGATCAAATCGCCAAAAGCAGCATTCGCAATCGCCGCAAACTGAATAGCGAGAACTATAAGTTCCATAATCTCAGTCGGATGTCGACAATACAGCAAAAGCCACATACAGCTAGACAGCTGCAATTAGAGACAATTAGCCAGAGGCATCCCAATCAATCCATATTCAGACCGAAGCTGGCGCATTTTCAATTAGCTGCCAATGGAGGCAGGCGTTTGCAGCTGTTGCTGTTTTTTTTGCTCTGCAGTTGCATTGGTGAGTGTAGACTGTTCAGATTCATTTTTTAATATGTGTGTGTTCAAGCGTTGCGATAATAATTTATCAATAATGATGGCCTATCGAGTTATCGGCAAATATTACGTTATCGATAACTTTGTGGAAGCAATGGAAGCAATCGATAAGCATTACAAATATATTTCACATATGTTAACACATTTAAATTGCATCTACGCTATGTGCACCACATGCTTTGATTTGCCCCATCGATAACAATATGCAACACAATGGTAATCGTTATCGATCAATTGCACTACTTTTGCTTGCTTAACCCACCTAATTTGCATTAAAAAAAAACTAAACATAAATAAAAAAAAAAAAAAAATCGTTTGCAAGTTTTTGATAATTGATCAACACTTAATTAATATACAATAAAATAAACACTATTACTTATCAATCCATAGTCTGACATGCCCAAAGTAAAATATGAAAGTTCGTTAATTGTGTTCAATCAATGTTTCCTCTTCATGGCAATTAACCATTGAAATGAAGATATTTCCATTTCACACAAAATCTCCTCAGTAGGCGCCTTCGAGCCGGACTTTGTCATTCCGCTGGAGAATGTGACCGTGGCCCAGGGCCGGGACGCGACATTCACGTGTGTGGTCAACAACTTGGGTGGTCATCGGGTGAGTGGTGACGGTGCGTCAGGCCCAGCCAAGGTATGTATCGGTTTTTCAAACGCAGCGTTTCAATTTATTAAAATTTACACATCGTTTATCGTTTCATATTTCATTTCATTTCGATTCGATTTGATTCGATTCGTTTGGTTTCCGTTTTGTTTCCTTTTTTTTTGTTTTATGTTTTTTGTTCTCTATTTCATAGTCATCAGTTTCACAGTTGAGTGCACCATTGTTAACTATTTTCTTTTTGAAATCAGATAATGAACCCACTAATAAGAATAAATTGCACAATATTCAAAATTATTATGTAACCTCTTAAGCGCACTTATTACTATTTATATAAGTAAATAAATATAACTATCGTAATATATACTATATAATAATAGCACTCTGCATATTTAAAGCACCACAGCAACTACAACAATAAACAACAACAACAACAACAAAAACAATAATAAGATATTCAACATTTAATAAAAAAAAAACACCAAAAATATGAAAGAAAGCAACAATTAAAAAAAAAAATTGGTTCAATGGGATATACCGAAAATATAATCATATATTTATATCTATATATATATATATATATATACATATATGTATATATATATATGTAAGTATATATATGCATAGCTTTCTATTGTTTTTATGATCGTATTATTATTAGCGCTCACATTTAATTTATGACACAAAACAGAAAAAGTAGCGTTAAAAGAAGAAAAAGAAGGCAACACTGCAAGAAAGAGAAACAACCATATTTGGAGAATAATATGCATATTTAATAATGTTTGAATAAGGTATTCAAGGAATGGCAACAAAAAAAAAATGCTATAAACCGGAAAGCTTTTGTTGTTAAGAACAATAAACAAATGCTGAACAAAAAATATATGTATATATATTTATGCTTATATATATATATTATAAATCAACAACTGCTACACAACAATAAAAATGCAAATCGGAGAGAAAAGGAATATAAATACTATCGAGTAATGCACAGAGCACACAAAAGAGGACCAGGACAAAAACTGACCTACAATAAAGTTACATTTATTGAAAGCATGCGGGCTTTATCCTTGTAATCCTAGAAGCGTGGTAAATGCTTGTTGAGCTAACCAGATTACAAAGTGTTACTGCAAAAATGTTCAATATAATTGAGTACCACCACTACTTAGTGGTACTGCTGAACACTACACTTGCAATACAATATCAATATCGACATCTACTTTTATCGATAATTCACATATCCAATTTGGGTTTTGTTTATACAAAAAAAGTCTAACAATAGTTCTCTTAGGAGAGGAGGAAAATCGCTCAAAGCTGACACATTTTGGTTTTTTTTAAGATAGATCTCCAGGCAAATATAGTGAGAAAGATGTCAGAATGGCTGCACTCTCAAATTGCGCTCTTCTTATGCGATATTCCATCGCACTGCTCATCTGTACACTTTAAGGGAAAATCAGTGAAAATTCGAACATTAAGCATAAATACAAATGTAAATATACATTTACAGGGCTCAATTCACGAAAAAAGAGAAGAATGCGGGACCCCAAAAAGGTTCAAATGAAGAGTGTGAATAGTTAGTAGTTGGAAGGATTGAATATAATCGCCGTTAAATGTTTCTGAAATGTATATATGTCGATTGTTGAATTCTTTTCACATAACTTTATTGCTTCTATGGCTGAATGCAATGAAATGCATTTTGTTCGTGCATTGCAAACATACCTCTGCATATGTGTGTGCGGGTGTGTGTGTGTGTGTGTGTGTGTGTGTATGTGCTGGCATTGTGCAACGGACATCAAAGAGTGTTAATCAACGAAATGGTATCATAAATAAAAATGTCATTTCCCATAAATCCAATGATGTTTTTAACAAATAAGAACAACACAACAATTTGGACAGACTGCGCAAGATAATAATTGAGCGAGATGGAAAGAAATCGAACGAGGCTCCCGACTCAATTTCAAATTTATTAAAACAGTAAAAAAATAAAACAAATATTGTCAACATATTAAACCAATAACCGGAAAACGCATTATATGCGTAAAAATTAATGCAAAAACAAATATAAAAACAAGAAAAAGAGAAAATAATAGGAAATTCCCAAAAACTATATTTACATTACAGAAATACAACAAGCAACGCCACAGATAAGATAATAAATTAATAAATAAATTAAATTAATTTATAGTAATTGCACAAAATTAAAATGAAAAACATTTTTAAAGAAGATCTTTGCCTACAATTAAATTAAAGAAAGTTGCCAGTAATACAAATTGAGTATCATTGAAGCCTAAAATATAATTTCACAGGCGCTGTAAAATACTTTTGGGTGATATCTTTAAAGTTCAGCACTTTCGCAGCTAATGCGTGTTAATCGTATAAATTGACACACGAGCCCAGTTCCAGGAGCAAAGTGTAAACAAAATTTCGACAAGCGGAATTCAGGCAACGAAAAGTAACACAAACGCTATGGGAAAATGGATGCATAATTGAAGATATGTATTTTTTGCAATGTGCATGTGATTTTTGTTGGCCTTCTCGCAATTTGTTTGAAACCAACAACGAGAGCAGCAACAACAACAACAACAACAACAAACAGGAACAACAACCACGGCAAACAATGAGAGCGACAAAAGAGTCGCATAATCGTCACATTGTTTTCAGTCGCGTTTCGATTATATTTTATTGTTTCCCTGCTTTATTTAATCTCCATATTCTTTAGGTATTTATTTTTGTTTTTGGAAATTTTTTATGTTGGTCTGTCATTTTGTCAAATCAGAAACAGTGTAAAATATTTTTTTTTAATGAAAATAAATTCAAGCGCGCCGAGTTAAAACCGAAACAAACTTTGCACCACTTTTTTGTCATATGTGTATGTGTTCGTTCATATGTACTTGTGTTCGTTCCCTAGTGTGTGTGTGTGTGAGTGGGTGCGTGTGCGTGTGTGTGTGTGTGCGTGTGTGTGTGCGCGCGCGCCCGTGTTTATGTGTGTGGTATACATATGCTTGTAGTCCGTTATGTACTGCTGTTGGAGTCCTTTAGTGCCATAGTTCTGTAGCACTGTATTGCTGTAGTCCTGTATTTAGTGCTACTATATCCTGACTTTATGATATTTGCTCGCCGTATTTGCATTTTTCACATACACAGACTTTTGCCTCCTTTTAGTACATATTATTTGTTAGTCACTTTCACAATCGGAATATCGCAATCTGCTTCCCCTTCCTCCCTTCTCCACCCATGGCATTACTCAATAAATTTGCTTTATTGAGTAAATAAATAAAGTGACGGACAGTCCATAGCAGAGAGCAAACAGACGCCGTACATCCTGCTGTCCTTCACGTCCTTCTCCTTCTCCTCCTCCTCCTCCTCCTCCTCCTCCTCCTGCTCCTCCTCCTCCTTTGCGTGCCGTCCAGTTTTGTTATGTCCAGAATCGCTATTTATTGGTTTATAGCGTTTTTCGGCTTTACTATTGACACTGGCCAAACAAGCGTTGCTGTGGCACAGGAGGAGTGGGAGGTGGCAATTGGGGCACTTGACACAGTAGTCGCAGCTGCATTCGCGAATTCACTTTATTTGCATGTTAACTCGAGCATCCTCTTAATGGTGTCAGCTCCATCAACCGCCATTAACTATCCTTCATTTGAGATTTTTCACTTGGTCACACAGCAAATCAGTTGCAAATGAACGCTTCAATTTCTTTTCACCTCTCATCGAGTCGCGGAAAATGCATAAAATGTATGCAGCGCCTCAAAAACTAATACAATTGTCTAGGTTTTCCAATATGTCGCATATTATTACTGATAAATCGAACAATTTCTTAAAGTTAATTTTTTTTTGTATTATTTTGTAAAATTTCTTTCATCAAATCTGTTAAAAAAAAAAAGATAGTGTGAAAGCACTTATTGCTACAAACATTTGATTGATTCTTCAAAAAAAAACAAAGTAATTTAGCAATCATTTGCATTTTCATTTCAAGCTCTTCACAACTTAAGCAAAAAACGATATTATTTCTAATTATATTATATTTCTAAAAGTTTAATCTACATTGCTTTGGTCTGAGAACACAACCAGTTTGGACACAACATTTTTGAGCGTTCTTGTTTAATTTTGTGTGTTTGTGTTTCTGAACTAAGTAAAAACTAAGGAAGAGCTCTTTAATAATAAATTATTGTATATCTTATACATAGACTCTTCGGCCAAACAACAAAATATAAAATTTAAATGATTAAAATAAAACATCAAATCATAATAAGACTATTTATATTTAAAATTTGTATTTAACTAGCTGAAACTATTTAGTTGGCTAGCATATTACATTTTAAATGCTGTTCAGTCAAAAATAAAAATAAAAAATGTCAAGGTCGAAGAAAGAAGAATCTATTACCTTAAGGCATAAGACAGATGTTGGCAACGGCGTTTGTTGGAAAGGATATTTGATTTCAACGGATTTGTATATTTCCTAAAGCAAAAGAAAATCGTGGTATCTGATTCGATGTGTTCTCAGTCTTACACTTAATTGAAATAAATAAAAACGAATTATCGACATTTGCCAATTTTCGATAGCAGTCCAAATCAAAGGCATAATTCACCTATAAGAGAAAAGTAAGCGAAACTTGTAGTTCGCTTTCGTCTTCTCTGCATTTGTGTGTTGCCAGTTAACTTTGTGATATTGGTTAGCAAGTAGCAGCCGTAGCCAGAAACAGCTTAGTCTTAGTCTCTCTGTCTCTCTCTCTCTTGCTCTCTCTATCCATCTATCTGTATCCTTCCCTCTCTCCCTCTCTAATTCCCTTTCTTGATTATTTTTGCACTGTAGAAATTGTATGTTAAATGCAGCGCTCGCTAAAGTAGGCAACAATTGCGTATGCCCTTTAATTTACTATACATTTGTGTGTGAGTGCGTGCCTGTGTGTGTATGTGTGTGTATGTGTGTGAGTGAGTGCATTAGTTGTATGTTGCATGCTTTGCCGTTTAATTGCTAACTGTTTAACCGCTAGAGTCAGCACCTGCTCCCACCCAAACATAAATGTTTTGTTCTTTGATGGATTTACTTAAGTTTCGTTTGCCAATCATTGTGCAAATACTGTCGCCGCTCTTCCTAAATAACTACAAAAGCTAATCGGAAAGCAATAATTGTAAAACACAATGATAATTTGCGAGCGATTAGTGTATGCACAAATGAAATGTATGCATAAATATGCATATCAATGTATGTATATATATGTGCACAACTTATGAGTTCTATATGCGACAAATGTTTGCTAATTGCCAAATGTTTCCTCTTCTTCCTTAAATAACACGCAAACAAACAACAACGTACGAAATGACCAACCACAAAACCCAATTCCACTAATTGCACTTGAAATATCCCAACCCCGATTTCATATCCTTGGCCAAAACGAAAAACTTGCAAAAACTTGCGGCATCAACAACAACAACAACAACAACACCAAAAACACCAACAACACTAACAACAAAATGAAAATGGCATCAAATTGCGCTGACATCTGACGACGTCGACGACGACACCAAACGATGGCGCCTGAACCTGCTCTGAAATTGGGTATTGTGGATTGTGTTGGGGATTCTGTGCCAAACGCCGCCATTGTCAACGACACTGACACCAAACGACACCAACAAACGACGACGACGATGATGACGACGACGACGACGACGACGACAACGACGGCCAACTTTTGTATCGTTGACACAACAACTATCCAAACCCGCACCTCCTCCACCCACACCCCCATCCCCATCCCATCCCCATTCCCATCCCCATCCTCCACACCCCCTCTACTGCATCCGTCTCGATTCAAATGGCAACGCCAACTGGCGCAACGCCGCCGCAACGAAACTTCCAACTAAATTCTAATACATCCGCAAATCGATTTTGCTGGCTAAACCCCAACTATCGTCCAACGAAAAAAAAAAAAATGAAAAATAAAAAATACAAAAATAACAACAAAAAAACTGTTAAAAAAAATCGAACCGGAAATTGCTGAATGCGGCGGTGATGACGCTGCCTGTTGACCAATAATTGTTACAACTGCAACAAACTCAAACTCGCCACGAATTTAACGATTTGTCGGCGTTTGACAATGACAATGATGACAATGGGCGAAATCGAAATAAATGGCATTAACAATATGATATGTTGATGGCAATGATGATGGATATTGCTGTTCATTCAAACATCCCCGACAACAACAACAACACCAACACCAACAACTTTATTCGCACACTCGCAATGCAATTTGCAAAAACAATTCAACTGCCGCAACGCAATGAAATGCAACAAACCAAATGATGGAATGAATCCACAAATGTGCATGCGTCCACAACAAAATCAACAAACATTTGACATTTTGCCCATCATCAGGTCGCTTGGATAAAAGCCGATGCAAAAGCCATTCTGGCCATACACGAGCACGTGATAACAAACAATGATCGATTATCGGTTACCCACAACGATTACAATACTTGGACACTCAACATACGCAGCGTTAAAATGGAGGATGCCGGCAAATACATGTGCCAGGTCAATACTGATCCAATGAAAATGCAAGTAAGTATACCCATTATGCCCAAGACACACAATAACCGCTTTATATATATTATATTATAAGTTATCGATAACTGTTTGGGCAGCTTGGAATATTATCTATTAGGATATTATTTAAAATTCGTGTGTATGGAAAAATATTATAAATTTATGTTTATTATAAACTAATAGCCTGATAACACATAGAGAAATATATTTATTTAAGACTGGTGTGTGTTTGTTATCGACAACAATCGCACACTAGCTAAATATGCCAACAAAAAGAACTTCTTATAGTTGGTTACTCCAATCTGTGGTTCGTTTAGAGCAATTGCTGATATCGATTCTAGTTGGTCAGACCAATAAATCCATTTAAGTCAATTACCATATTGCTAGAAGCGCTATATCTATGCAAATGGGACAACTTCTGATTGCACTTTGCAGACATTCAATTTTAGGAAAATGAGTTTCAGCTATTTGCGTTTGGGCCGAACAAGTTAGCAATGTTACAAAGTTAACAGTACACAGTATAAACTGCTGCCCAGAGCGTCTAATTTAATCCAAACAAGAAAGAACTGTTATTTTAGGCATATCGAAGATCCCATACCCTTCCAGACTGGAGTCATTTGATTTGTTGAAAAAATATCAGGATCACAATTGATGAGTTTGGCTAGGGTAACTTGGTAAGCCAAAAAGATGTTCATACAAGAAATCATGTTTATCAATATAGCGATCTGACCCGACATATGAGCTGCCTATAAAAAGGCAAAAGCTTCAAAGCTGAGGGAGTAGTTGGCTTATAAACAGACAGACGGACAGACAGACAGACGGACACGGCTGCATCTACTCGGCTAGTGATGCCAATCAAGAATATATATATAAGATGGCATACAAGTTGAAGAGCACTTTTGGAAAGAAAGCTGAAACATTCTGAAAGCATACATTTATTTGTGCAACTCACAGCTTAAATCAAATTCAAATTCATTGCCAGTTATTAATCCTGGCCAGTGATTTACTTTGCCATTCTCGTTATTTTCTGAGTGTATCCAAAAGAACATATCAAACTGATGCAAAATGTACCATCGGTAAATGGAAAAAATAAAATCAGATATACGAAATAAAATGTAATTTCTCTGGGGCTGCTCTTGCTGCATGTGTTTGTGTATGTGTGTCTGTGTGTGTGCAGCGCTTTAATACAAATTTAAGCCACAAACATTGGATTTAGTCTGTGTTATAAGAGTTCAGTGCGTGTATTGTGCTTTAATTAGCGTGGCAAACACCAAAAATACGAATGAATCGTTGCCATTTACTTTGGCGTTTCCTCAACTTGGGCTGGCAACATGTTGCATTTGGGAGCACTGAAAGGCCTTTGATATGTGCAAACCGATTGCGTTTACAAATTTCATTTCGCATCGTTTCGTTACGTTACGTTATGTTACGTAACGCAGAGTTGCTGCCGTTCGCAAAAGCAGCAACAGGAGCAGGAGCAGCAGCTGGAGCAGCAGCAGGAGCAGCACCAGCAATGCCAACGGCTTGCAATAAAAGTAACCTAACAAAGCGAATTGAGTGAAAAGCAAATATGAGACAAATAAAAAGCAAACAGCCTGTTCGTCGCTATCTGTAGTCTTCTTGGTTGCCTTTTAACCCTTTATGGCATTTTACTTATTTTATTTTTATTTTGTATTTTTTTTTTTTTTTTTTGGGGTTTTTAATACATTTTCTCTTCGTTTGGGCATGCCATATAAATTTCGCGCTCTGCTCGTTTGAGGTTTTTGTGACGTTGACTTTATGTTATGACGCAACTGTCAACTGCACCAGCAATAACGACAACGACAATAATGACAACAACAACAATAACAACAACAACAACAAGAGCAGCAGCAACATCAACGTTGTAAAGCAAACAGCGGCGACATCAGCTCCGTATTAATTCACCATTAAAAATCAAGGAGCAGAGGCAAATTCACTTAACATCACATAGCTTGTCATATTATAGCAACTTCTGTCACTGTTCAAACTTAACGCTTAATATAAAAGCTGTAATTAAAAAACCGATGCTCAAAAGAAATGAATTGCTTATGGCTTTAACCTGTAAGCATCATGACAATAGCACCAAACTTAACTTAAGTCTTGAAAATATTTCGAAAAAATAATTGATTAAAAGTTGATTTGGTACAGCATTAACAGCGTTACATAGATAAATTAAGAAGTTGTTTCAAATTGAATGTGCAATTGTAACCGTTAAAGACCGCCGTACTGGAAGTGGTCATTCCGCCGGATATAGTCAACGAGGAGACTTCCGGTGACATGATGGTGCCCGAGGGCGGATCCGCTAAGCTCGTCTGCCGCGCCCGCGGACATCCCAAGCCGAGGATCACATGGCGTCGCGAAGATGGCCGCGATATCATCGCACGCAATGGTTCTCATCAGAAAACCAAAGGTAAGTCCGATAGTCTCGCAGCTGGCTCCGACCCAGCTAGCAATCTGAGTGACTGACCGCATGTCAAACTATAAATTCTTTCTTCCATGTGCTCCGGCTGCCGTTCAGCCCTTTCAGTGGAAGGCGAAATGTTGACGCTGTCGAAAGTCACGCGATCGGAAATGGGCGCCTACATGTGCATCGCCTCCAATGGAGTGCCGCCGACCGTGAGCAAACGCATGAAGCTACAGGTGCATTGTGAGTATGCCAAGGACCTAACCTCACTTTCAGTTATCCTTTGCAAAAGTGTTTCAGTTTTGTCATGACATATGCTACACACTCAACCCGAATACAACATACATAACATCTGAATTTATCTTCTTTGCGTTAAGTATTACGCCTAACTAAAATCTGTCTGCTTGTTATTCAGTTTGGGTTTGTTTATCCTATGCTTAAGTACAGTATTTACTTGTGGAAGGGCATTTAAAGTGCGGCGCACTTGTCGCTTGTTTGGATTCACATTGATAAATGTGCTCGAGCTGGGACGTTGCTAACAAATGCTTTGATTTATAACCCTAATGCTTGCAGCTATAATAATAATATTAATAATAGCTAGCATACATTGTCGGATGTGCGTGCGTGCTGCTGTATAAGAACGATACCGTACCCTACGAAGCCCGACACCTGCCATCCGACACCCGACACCCGTGGCCCAGTGGCACCCTACGGAACCGCAGTATAACGCAATAACTCGAACTGCAAGTGTTTCCGTTCCGATTTCCGGTGCCTTCCTTTGGCGTGGCGGATGCAAACTTTCCAAATGCATTAGGACAGCGGCTACCGGAACGTAGAAACGTACGAACTAGGGTGTCAATGAGCGTTGATCGGGGGTGGGCTGAAGGGGTTGTATTCGTACGTAGGGTGTGCTGTCTAGACGGTTTGGGCGAACGTCACGTCTCCGTAGTAAAAGTTGAGCAGTTTTTCCTTACCTGCCGTGTGTATCATGTGACGTGGTAATTGCGAAGGGCAGTTGCCTGCCACCGCATCGTGCCACTCCGCGCCGACCACCCACACACCATCCCACAGAAACCTCGCCGCAGGAAGAATGCGTGCCAGTGGCTGCTGCAGCGCATTAAACTTAATGAAATTTTGCAAGAAAATAGAAAAAAAACATTTTAAAAAACGACAACAAAAAAACAGAAGAAGAACCACAAGTACGAGTGTTCGAACTGAAATGTGCCAGACTGGGCGATACCCTACTCTGATCTGCTGCTAACCTAAATAATAGAAGTAAGGCTATATTGATCAGCCGATGCTTCTGTGCGTTAAACACAGTTGCCCAAGTAAGCTAAACCCTTTTTGCAGGGAATAACAACAGCGTGGTGAGAAAATTGGGGTTGTGTTCTTGTGGTGGAGGGGTGGGCTTATGAATGAGAGAAGCTGTGCCGGAGGCTAAAGATTCCATCTACAAATTATATTGACACGGCCAAAATGTTCGCACCTCAATGAGCTGCTGCACGTGTGCGTGTGTGTGTGCTTGGGTGTGTGGTCTGGGTATGTGTGTGTGTGTGTGTGTGTGTGACACAGTATGTGCCCTACTCAAATACACCACCACCGCTCTCCTCATGACGGCAGTGCTTAAACGTCTGTCACCACCGCAAAAATTAATTTCAATTTTTTTTTTTGCTTATCTGCTCCAATTTTTTGGCTTTGCTTTCGCATTTCATTTCATTTCGTTTTTCATTTCATTTTCGTCTCTACGTCTCTCTGTTTGTCTGTCTTTATATCAGTCATTTGCTGTCTGCTTCAATCTCTGCTTCTACTCCTCCTACCCCTCCTCACCCCACCCTCCATCCCACTGTTTACCCTCGCTTGCCCCTTTATTGCTTTTGCCTTTGCGACTGCGTCTCAATTTCAATTTAAAAACTCATATGGGTGTCTGCAGCTTTCCACTTACCCTCCACCCCCACCCCTACCCTCCTCCTCCTCCTCCCCACCCCCCACATACACAGACACACACACTGCTTTCCCTACCAAAAGTATCTGCTGCTGGGGCTGATGCTGTCTTTTCCGATTTCTTCTGCTATGCCGGTCTTTGACGTTGCTTTTCCACCACCTCCGCTTTCCGTCTTGTTGTCTTAAACTGACAATAACAAGAACAACAAAAAAAAAAAAAGGAGAGACCACCTCGTGCATCCAACCCCCTTAAGAGCACCCCTAACCCCAACAGTTCACATTCACGGCTTTTGCCGCTTGATTTCTTAAGTTGCTTCAGCGCTTTGCTTGATTGATTTTAATCAGAAAATTAAGTGGATCCCTGGCTTTAAAAATCAACCCGCCGCAAGCACAAAGGGAAAACGTTTTCCTCATTGTTGGTGTTGTGCGGTATTTTGGGGCTCTAAGAGCACATCTTTATGCCTAATACCAAGGATTGCATTTGGACTTAGCCACAATCAGGCCTAGGTTTATAATACGCTGTTTTTCTAACCACAAACTTCTTGTAGCCTTACAACGGGGACTTTTGCTATTATATATTTTTATTATTTTACTTACCTCCGTTCCTTTATCGGATTCAGATTCAAATGTCGACATTCTTCTTATTCTTTCATAAAGTTTAGAGATATGCAAATGCAAAAGTTGAAAAATCATAAGTTATGCTAGGAATTACTTATCATTCACACCGCTTGATGCTGTCTTTAGTAATATCTAAAGTTTTTTTTTTTTGAATGTCGGAACTTTTGCACTTGCTCACATGATGAGTTAGATCAAATAAACACATCGAATAAACAATTGTGTTTTTGGGTAAACAAAGGGAAAGCGTAAGAGAGCAAGGGTGAGCGAGAGTGAGACTGAGATGAGTGATAATGATATTGATATTAATGAATTGTTTTGATCACCACATTGTACAGCAGACAATTTGCAGCTAAGCACACAACTGACGTGTAGTCTATGACAGAGACATATAAAAAGCCCAGAGATCTGAATGATGAACACTGCAGTTTGTAGTTGAGAGATCGGCAGATAGATAGAATGCGCATCTGTATAATTGTTACGCTGCTCGCTCTGGTGGCTGTCGCCGCTGCCCAGGGTGGTGGAGGTCGTCGTGGTCCTCCGGGTGGTCCTGGTGGTCCTGGTGGTCCTGGTGGTCGTGGACCAGGCGGTCCTGGTGGTCCTCGTGGTCCAGGAGGTCCAGGTGGTCCAGGAGGTCCAGGAGGTCCAGGTGGTCCAGGAGGTCCAGGTGGACCTGGTGGTCCTCCCGGCCGTGGTCCAGGCGGTCCAGGAGGTCCAGGTGGACCTGGTGGTCCTCCCGGCCGTGGTCCAGGCGGTCGACCCAGCCGCGGTCCAAATCTAACATCCACCACTACGGAAAGCACCAGTACTGACAGTACGTCCGCCAGCACCACTCCAAGCACCAGCACCAGCAGCTCCACTGAAAGCTCCACCGTAAGTTCCACCGAAAGCTCCACCGAAAGCTCCACTGTAAGCTCCACTGAAGGTGCAAACGGCGAATAGGCTGCTTCTTCTTTTTTCAATAAATCCCAAATTCGTTAAGCATATAACCCAAGCTGATCTTCTTGACTATAAATCGAATGATTATTTGGGCTACATCATTTTGTTTTTCATCTTGTTAACCAACTATTGACAGAAGTTTTGTGCTGTAAACATGACTAATGGTAAAGCTGGTTGCATCCATTTGCTGAATGAGTGAACTGTTTTCCATTAATATTCGCCCCTTGTAGCTAGCGGTTAGCTAATTTGTGTGTCATATTTAATAACCAGTGTATTCATTAGCCGATACGATGAATCAATCATATTTTACAGAAGTAAAGTTAAAATTCGATTGCGAAGAGCATACAGAATCGTCACATAATCCATCAAGTCACGCCAATTGTGGTCATGTGGAGTCTGCAGTAACTATGATTGCAGAATTATGGAACTGTCAGTTATTATTGGAATGGATTTATTCAAAGCTCGGCAAAGGGACACCAGCTACCATAAAATCCCCAAAATGACCAATGCAAAGAATTACGCATACGCCGCGTGTGCAGTTTTGCCGTTTGTTTCAGCCGAACAGCAGTTGAGTAACAACAGTTGCAAAACTCTATTAGGACAAATTGAATTTTCAATAAGTGGTAGGCAATGCAACAAGAACAACAACGACTGAAATAAAAACAAAAATGACAACAACGACAACGAGGCAACGAACAACAGAAGCGAAAAGCAAGAAGAACGGATGGCAGGCAAGGATTACAGCAGGAGTCGACGCTAACAACACATGACATATGCTACATTATTTGAAAACACACTCACTCACACACAATAGACACACACACACACACACACACACACACACAATAAACACACACACATCCACACACAGAACATGCAGCCACGCACACACACATATGAGAGTGTTGCATGCACAATTCCAATAAATTGACCAATAATGAACGGTTGAACGCAACCAATGCTGCCAAACACATGGTAGGGGGGGAGGGGGTGAATGTGCAGCATTTTGGGGCATGCGATGGCGGACAGCTAGCCAAAGTTGAAAAGCCAAAAACAATGATGGTCGCTGACCAAATCACTGGCACCCGCACCAGAGCACCAAGACACTGCCAAAGACAACATCCAAAATCCAAAACAAACGAGAAACAACGAAAAACACGCAAGGCAAAAACTTGGCAAAATCACAACACATGCAACGAACTCAAAGCAGCTGCCAAACTGTTCCACAAATACCCTAACATAGTAATGTTAGTTAGATGCATATAGATTATATTATTAAATGTTGAAATATTTGAATAAGCCGAATTCACATTTTTTATTTATTTATTTTGTTTTCACTTTCATTTGTTCATGGAATAGTCCGATCTTAAACGATTTCAATTGAACAAGGAATAATCAATATGTAATTGGTGTAAGAAAAGTTCACTTATAGCATTTGAATTTACAGGTGCTACAAGCTAAAACTTGCCAAGTTTAATAATACTAAAAGATTTGATAGACTTGTTGCATGCTACAGTATTTTGTTTTGCTGTACTCATATGAAAACATGTTTTAATAGACATTGGTCTTACATATCATAGATACTTTGGCAGCATATCAGGGGAACTCACATAGCTGATATACTCGCTTAACCTAAGGGCATGTTGTAAGGGGCATAGAGCAAAATGAAATGTTTGAGTTGGGTTACGTTCGGTTGGGTTCCAGCACGAGTTGGGGTGCTCGTTTGTTTGGGGCTGCTTTGTTTGGCCGCTACTAACAGCAATATAATTCATTTTCAATTAAAATCGTATCAGTTGAACAACACTGCTGTCATTAACAAATAACGCCATTTCATGAAATCACAGCATCACTAAAGCTGTTGCAACACTCCCAGCTTAATTGCCAGCCAGAGGGGCAAGGAGCAAGGTCAGTTAGCTAACGGAGTTTGTTGCCAGCTTGATGATAATGTTGACCAACTTGTTTGACCACTCTAACTCGCTTACTTTCCCTACCTTTCTCTCTCTCTCTCTCTTTCTCTCTGTCTCTCTCTCTCTCTCTCTCTTTCTATTCTTTCTCTCTCCTTGTTCACACAGTTCATCCGCTGGTGCAAGTGCCAAATCAATTGGTTGGAGCCCCGGTTCTAACGGATGTCACATTAATTTGCAACGTTGAGGCATCGCCAAAGGCCATCAATTACTGGCAGCGCGAGAATGGTAAGTTTACTTCCCCATTCCCCCTAAAACCAAGGGGGTTGCTTTTTGGCTTATTGGCGTTTTTCTTTACTTTCAGTTGGGAATGCCCCATATGGTTAGCATACCCTGCGAACAATGCTTAAAGCTATTAATCCTATTAGGCATTCAGTTCTAGGCTCTGGAAATCCACACATAGGACAATCTAACTAAATTGAAGTCTAAGAAAACCTCTGTTCAATTGAAGAATATTTTTTTATTTTAGATAATCTGCCAAGTATTAAGTACAGGGTATTTGCAATCGAGTCTTTCTTACGCGTATTTTGTTTTTTCAACTACTGCTACTGTTTCTTGTGCATTTGCGATTCTGAGCGTTGGAACGAAATGAAAAAAGGTGAAAGAGCCAGAGACTTATAAACCTTTCAAAGCCGCAATTTGTCTTTATTTGGTTTGTGTTCGATGCTCAAATATTTTCTTGGCTGGTTGTTGTTGTCCAAGCGATTTCTTGAGCTGCAGCTGAAGCTAAAGCTGAAGATGAAGCATTTCTCATTTTTCCTGTTTTCTTTTTGTCGGTGCTTGTAAAGTGCATTTGACGTATATTGCAAACGTGACAGTCCGACAGAAGAGCTGCCGCAGACATCAAAAATGTCATCATCTGAATGGGCATTTCGAGCGCATCGACTTTGAGTTGAGGCATTGACTGGGGTTGGGTTTGGGTTTGGGCTTGCCCAGTTTGGTGGTATCATCGCATATATCATCGCCATTTAGCCACATACCACAATTCTCATTTGGCTTTCGATTTGGGTTTCGCTGGCACAGGTGAAATGATTATTGCAGGTGAGCGATATGCCCTCACCGAGAAGGAGCACAACATGTACTCCATCGAGATGATTCTGCACATTCGTCGACTACAATCGTCTGACTTTGGTGGCTACAAGTGCATCTCAAAGAACAGCATTGGGGATACCGAAGGCACCATCCGGCTATACGGTAAGTTGACACACCATTTAACCTTTTCTTTCATTCTAGTTGAATCCGCAAAGTTGTAAATAGTTATTGGTTTTGCAAGAGACTTGATTGCATAGACATTTTTACTTTGAACTATGATTAGCAGAAAGTAAAGATTTAAAATAGCTCCAGGAGCAGCTCGTAACTTTACACTTTCGCACTTTAGAAAGCAATTAAATAGCGTTCGCTCATTTCAACTGTTCTTTGTACTTTATTGCGTTTAGAAATGGAGCGTCCTGGCAAAAAAAGCTATCGCGAAGAGGAGCTCAATGAAGTGATGGTAAGTGAAAAACAAAAGAAAAACACAGACTATCGGATAAAGAGTGATGAATGCATAATAAAACACATTTTTGTTTGAAAACACACACACAAAATGTCAAATGTATCGAAACCAGAAGAACGAGGTGGGAGACAAAGACAATCGTTCTTCGAATGGGACACGCAACCAGAAGGGTCGCCTGTACAAAGACCACAGCCCGGCGCCGGACGTTGTCAGCGGGGCACCGAACAGGAGTGTGCCAGGGATAATGCCAATCATAGGAATTTTAACTGTATTCGTCTCATTAACAACTAAACTGTGCTGCAATACAAAAGGCAACACTCAAGACATTTGCGCCATACAGAAAGCGGAGTGTACAGTTTACAGATCAAAGGCAAGGATAACGAAGGCTGATGAACCGCACCCGCTACAAAGGGCCTTTAGAATTTTTGCTTCATTGAATTGTAATTATAAAAATGCATTAAAAACAACAATAGAAGCCGACAACAACAACAACACACACACATGGCCAAAAACGACAACCAAAACTATGCCACACAAACAAGGAGCTTAAGGCAACAAAACAACTTCAACAACAATTGAGTTTGTTTTTTTTTTTTGAGTCTTTGTATTGCATTGGGCATTATTCAATAAGAATAAATACATGTACGCATTAGTAGTTAAGATTAAATGGAAATCGATAAAAACGCGTTTAAATGTTACCTCGTTAGTCAAAGAAACCAAAAAAAAACAAAACAATTAATAATTGCAGAAACAAAATCACAGAAAATCCATAAATGTCATTGTTTAAATGTTGTTCGGATTTTTGTGAAACGCTTTAGCTACTTAAAGTATGCTAAATTACAACCCAGCTTCGGTGTGCCGAAGATTAAAATCCCTTGCAGACACATGGTAAATGCACTCAGTCCGATTTCAGCTAAAAAAAACTTTAAAATGACACTTTGATTGGTAGTTTTAGGATCCCAGAGCTTGTCATCAAGATAGTTTCGGGGGATGGTTATGGTAGCTCCACTAAAAAGGAGTCTGATCTTGCATTTGGCATAGATCAACAGATCTTAATCTATTCATCTGTTAAACGCTTGTGCCTGCGAGGGTATTAAAGGAAAACAAACCCAATCATTTGCATACCGTAAATAATCGTACATAACTTGATAGAAACCCAATTCGCTTACCCCAATATCATCATTATACTATATAGTTGTCTAAACACTTAAGCCAATGGCTTTTTTTTTGTGGTTTTAGTTCCATTAAGACTTAATGGATGGGTAGGTTAGGGGGTTCTGTATATACAACTAGATATACTATAATACATATGGTATATGTGCAGCTCAAATCATATTTATGATTAACGTTATTACAACATAATACTACGGTATTGTATATATTCGCACCTGTAGTGTTCTTCACAATTTGTTATCGCATTGCTCCATTTGTTCAAAATTGAAGTATTAGGAACTGATTTATTTTACTTAAGCTGGAGTTTGATTTAGTTCGTTATTGGTTAATTGATTAGGTACATAAATAGATCTCTATAGATGTAAGTCGAGAAGTGGAGCCGAACACCTTTCGCAGGATGTTTTTGAGTCAGGTGGACATCAAGAACCGAACGAACTGGTTCAAACTGCATCAAAAGTTGCAATTAGTCTGTGAACCGGTTCACAGTGAGCAACACGAACTAGTTTATTGATCGTAAGATCAATGCATAATTAAGTTTGCATAGCAAACCAAAATTAACAAATATCTATTTGAAGTTATTTTTTTTAAGGACTTGATTGCTTTTCCGAGTAAGAGTTGAGACAGAGCGACTGCGAATGGTTCTGCTGGAACTAGTTCAAAACTACAAAGTAATGTTTCCAGCTTAATGCGAGCTACTTCTCTTGTTCCTGCAAACAATCTAAAACAATAAGTAGAATCGGAACTAGTTCACATGAACAAAATGCTGCACATTCTAGAGTGAGCCCTAACGAAAATTACCGCAGAGCAAAACTAGTTCACTTCGGCTAACAGTCAAATAAAATACACAAGTACCACAAACTGGAACACTGAACCAAAATGTGCATTGACTAGCAAACTCAAAATGAACTAGTATTCTGAACTTAAAAGCCAAACATATATAGCAAATTTTCATGGATTTAGTTCAAATGAACACAGAACAACAAGCGCATGCTACTCTGCATGGAACACGCTCAACAAACAAAAGAACCAGTACGAGCGAATAGTGAGTAAATTCCACTTTAATCCCAGCTTTTCCTATCTTTCTGACTTTGGTTGGCAAGCCCTGCCACATCATCGCTCTCTCCCTAGGCTAGAAGTACTTAAAGTGCATGCATCACCATATCCATATGTATGAACATACATATCTACATATATATATGTATGTGTAAGTGTGCTCACAAATTACGTATGTGTGTGCAAGTTCAGCTTAATTCGGTGTTCGATATTGTATGAAATCCAATTAAACAGAATAAATATATTAATGTGCCAAAATGCAATTGAAAAATATTTAAAAGTGGAAACCAAAGAAAGAATTATATATGTGTGTTCGAATATTCAACAAACTTAAAATTTAAAAAAAAAAAATATATATATATATATATATATATCAAATAGTAAATACATATATACGAGTACATATTTGTCTCTATAATCCTAATAGACCAGCATATACCGAGAAACAGAGAAACAAAATACACGGAAAGAAAAACGACAGAATAAATAACTCATACACAATTATGTGACAAGATTCGACAGCGTTTTAGTATTCTAGGCTGGGAATATGCGAAACCTTGCTCCCCTCCCTCCTTTGCTACAAACATATATTTAAAGTTTATATCTAAATATATGTGTAATACTACCGACTAATCCAGACGTACTCTGACTTAATATACGTACCAAAAATGTATTAGTGAAAATGCAAGGAGAAGAAAATGAGAACAGAAGCAGAGAGGCAGGGAGAGAGATAAAGAAATACATTTGGAAATATTCAATAAACTTAAAATACTACTATATGTATAGGGAATAAGATATGTATTTTTTTTTTTTTGAGATGAATGATATGATATATCGCATACCAAATCAAAGTTACGACTATAAGAAAAATATTCATAAATACATAAGCTACGATTACTTATAGCGAAAATTCAAAAATAGAAAAAGCAAACCACTAAACGCAGCTATGATTTAAGCTAAGTTAAAGTTAATTAAGTTATCCATGTGAAAATCCCATAAAGAAAACGTAATACATCCAATGTCTACGCTAAGCAAACACATTTAAAAATAAAAAACAAAAAAATTAAAAAAGAAAAGAAAAAGCCCAAAATTAAGAGAAAAAATAAAATAAAATAATAAAACGTTCATGAGTGAAAATACTCAAAAAGTACGCAGAACTATTCACAAGCAAATATACAAAAATACAGACAACATTCAATAAAGAAAATATCACTAATTTTTGTCTATGTTTATGTATATAAAAAAAATGTTTGTATTTGTATTGTAAATTCTGATCAAAACTAGCCCCATAAAGAAAAACCGAATATGCAAAAAGGCAAGAGAACAAAAACCAAACAAAAATATATATATATATATATACGTATATGTAATAAACAACTGAAAATTGAAATCCATGCAAAATAAAATAAAGAACCTATGAAACCCCAAGCGAGCTTTTCTTTTCTAAATTCCGACGATTACAACCAGGGTAATTGATAGCTTAAAATCGGAGGACGGATTGCACCTTGAAAACGGCTTGCAACTCATTGACATGCAATTAAAACAGTTGCAAACTGCAGGCTCTGGGAGCCTTTATCTTTAATAATGAAATACAAATTAGACTACTAATTTGAGTACTTCTCTCTCTCTCTCTCTCCCTCTCACTCCCTCTGGCAACACTCAACTCTCAACTGGGATTAACCTTAATTTGAGTTTGACTCCGCAAGCGCTTGAATATGATGCACACGCTGTGCACTTTAAGAATGTTGCATTTGGCAATCCCGCTACCACATCCACCCCCTCCCCCAACATAAAGACAAACCAAGAGTTGCACAGAGGATGAGAGAGTGGCAGCTCTGGCATTAGTGGTCTGGGGCTTGAGTTTGCCTGCTGACGACATCAAATCATTAGCAGAGCATAAAGCGTGTAACCAGACACATTACACACACACACACACACATACACACACACACACTTACACACAGATCCAAATGGAGATGAATTTAAACTATTAGCACTAAGCAGACAATATTAGCCAAATGAGAGACAGACTTAGTCTAATGCCAGCAACACCCACATCTAGTCCACACCCTCTCTCTCTATCTCTATCTCTCTCCATTTTCCTCTATATCTGTACCTCTCTCACTCTCGATATTTTCTCTGCATTTTGACAGGTGAATTTTGGCTGTGGTGCTAATGCCGCTGCTGGTTCCGGCTCTGGTTCGAGTTCTGGTTGGCATAACCTGCACATTGTTACATTTGTATAATCGCAATCTTTGACTGCCAGCTAAAAACTACCTCTCTGCAACTCCGACTCCGATCTCCCAACACAATTGCGATTGTTGAAGATGCAAATGTTGAGATATTTTTTCCATTTACATTGCGAGTACACAAAACAAAAAAGCGAAACGGAACAGGAAACGGCCACAGCTCAGACTCAGGCTCTGGCAACATTGTCACACAAATTATTCATTTTTCACTCGTTTTCTCTACACTTGTCCTTTGCTACCCTGTAAATGAGCAGCTCTTTAAGAAACAGACAACAATGTTACTTGGAAAACTGAATATCGGATAAGTTCATTAATTGTTTATGAGTACAATTTTGCGAATTTTGTTTCTGAAATAGCAAATTTTAGTGTAGTTCAAATTTCAAATAAATCAAGCAAACAATTTTAAGACAAATGTAGCAATCAAGCAGATAAATTTGTATTATATTAATTTACACATCGTTAAGATTTTAGTATTTGGATGATATAACAAACAGAAAAAATACGTTTTCTATTCATGTCAGCTGAAAGTGTAATTTATTATCTCAACAAGCACTAACTAATGGCTAAGTATGCCAGTTAGTTGGGTAAATTACGAGGGTGTCTCAGAGTCGATCCACATACTGTGCTTGTGCAACACACAATACAAATAACTCTGCCAGAATTCTACATATTGTGGAACTACAACTTAAAATAAATACAAACACCGACACACATCGCTAGCAGATAGACAGGTGGATATTGTTGTTGTTGGTTAACACCATTTGACATGTAAAATATTTGAATACAGTATTTATGTTTTTTTATTTTTTATTTAGTTATTTTTTTATTTTGCTTTCATTTAGGTAGATTTTTGGATTTGTGTGCACACTATTTACATTTCCGTGTGCGTGTGCGTGTGTGTGTGTGTGTGCCTGTGTGTGAGCGTGTGTGCATTTATACATTTTCGAAACAAATCGAGCTCAAATAGCAAAGGACATATTCCTGGCATGCATGTCCCTTCCACGTCGCTTCGACAACATTTGTGGCTTCTGTTTTTCAATAATCAAGGCACGCGTGTGTGTTGTGTTTGCGTGTGTGCGGTTTTTCACCGGCCTGAATTTTAGAAAATCGCACTAAAATAAAACTCAACCTGAAAATTGAAAAGAAAATTTAGCTTAGTTTAGTTAGAAATAATTTTGAAAAGCAATTAAATAAAATTAAATTAAATACAAATTTGAAAGGTAAAGTTTAAATCATGTTAAAATTAAAAGCATCATTTTTGGAAATGCAGAAAATAGTAATGAAATTTGCTCCCTGGAAATTAGA